>WAAE01007703.1:0-210000 GCA_013400495.1 Nicator chloris
CAGCTCCATGGAATATTACAGCCCAGTCTGATGGCTTAATGTGTAGGCAATTGAAAAATCTTAGAATAAAAAATGCTGAAAAAACTTTATATTTCTTCTCCAATTGTATGATGAATAAGTTGTGTTATGTCATTTTTTTTAAATTGCTTTTTTTTTTTTGAGAATGTAAGTAGGTACAATTAGAAATAGTAGAACAGCAGAAAAATAAATGTTATTGCTTGTTGTATTGAAGTACTAGATGAGAGATTCCACTTGCTTTGAAGAAAAGGGCAGGTTATAAAAAAAATAGTTCAGATTAAATGCACTATTTTTTGTCAGAATTAAAATGCTTTGTATGTTCAGTCTTCTAGAAAGGTAAATGACTGCACAGAATGTATATAGAAAGTCTTGACATTCCTTGAAACAATCATTGATCAGACACAGTAAAGCCTCAAAGAGAGATATGTTGGTCCTTAGAGAATGACAGAAAATTACAACAGATTAAGAATATTTACTTTGGCAAGACAGAACTGAAATTTCTGGAGGAAAATGCTTTTTCACACTGTTGTAGAAATAATCATGTAACAGTAGAAAGCATTCCAACTAGAAATGGGATTTATGCAAACCACTGATTTCTTTGTTGTTTTTTGCTTCAGCTATTATCCAATTTTATTCCTGTAACTATTCTTTAATATGGAACTAATTGCAGATGTAGGGTGAAAATGGGCTACAAATTTATATTTACAAATGCAAAAGAAATATCAATTCTACACTACTGGAGAAAATAAACATTTACTTGAATACAACTTTTGATGTAAAATTAGGATTCCCACCTTTGAAAAGAAAATCTTACAAATTACAGATATTATTTCAACACTCAGCGTTTGGCATTGTTCCAGAGAAATACATTGTTTCTTAATAATTTTCTCAGGGATTTCATTCCTCATGATGATCAGTTCCCTTAAACATGATGTTTTACGGAAGAGTGTGGTGCACTCCTGAATTTGGAAGTTAGTGTTAATAAAGATCACAGATCGCACTTTTAGGTTTGCACAGTTCTTTTGCTGAATAAGTAAAAAATAATAGATTGCATTGACTATAGACACCATTCATTTTTAGTGGAAAGTGGAGTTTTGATGTGTTGCAGTGTATTCTTACAGTCCTTCAGAGTGGGTGTTACACACATATGTTTGCTTTCATCTGATGCCCAGAAGAATTTCTGACTTCAGGCTGCAGTAGTCATGCTGGGTTAGCTGGAAGTTGAGGGAAAACATTTTTAGTAGATGCACAATAAAAACTCGTTAAAGTCTGCTGCTGTTGAAGAACAAAGTTAGGATAAGAATAAACCAAAGGCTGAACTGAAAGGTTTGCTTTTTTAATTATAGATTAATTAATTCTAAATTCTTAATGTTCACAACTTCTCAAGAAACAAACCAAAACAATGCTCTAGTTTTATTCTAAAGTCATCATTAACTGTAAATCCTATTTCTCATTGAAGTAATGCAAATACAAAAAATAATCTTCCATTACAGAGATGTATTTGTAGTTCTGAGAAATTCAGTTTATCTTCAATGTATCTCATTTTGTAAAGGACCACTTTTCAAGATAAAGAATATTCCTGAAAACTTGTCGTTTTCTTCTTAATGTTTTTTGCAATCCTTTCTGCACTGCTATGACATTTTTAAGCTGCAGATCTTCAGTGTTGTTTACCAAAGGAAGTTATTTCCATTGCCTGAGCAAGAGAGCTGTGCAAAACAGGCCACGAAGCAGGAAAAGGAGAACGAGTGTCTGAAGGAAAACAACCACAACTATGAGCAACAATTGCAATGAATGAACCAGGGGAGTCTGAGGTTTTGCAGCTCTCTCAAACTAGCCTTTAGAAGGTAAAAGTAGATTCAGGTCACAAACATGTTTACTCATTGGAACAGTTTTGTGATGTGTATTTTCCTTAAGGCCCCAGGCAGGCAATTTCTGCCAAGGGGTGTATGACAGCATAAGCCATGGCTTAGAATTCAGATTTCAACTAAGGAAACCCAGAGCAAGATTTAGTTAAAGAAACTAATCACATTCTCCAGAGTAGATCTAATGGCCTTGAATCACATGAGTGAAAATCCTTCTGAGTTCAACAACATTATTTGCTGGAGTGGAAAAGACTTAAGGAAAAATGATCCATTGATCCAAACTCTGTATATATAGTCTGTAGCTTTAGGTAAGGCTGATATTTGCCCACATTGTATGTTCTGGCAGTTACAGTAGTTGGCCACTGTCTACGGAATGCAGTCACAGAGGTGTCCTTTTCTTCATTTACGTCTGTAGTCATTCCCCCATAGTCACAGCTGATTCAGGAAGCAATTCACAAAAGTTGTCTCCTCAATTGAATAACCATGAACCCTAGCATCTGGCTGATTATTTGCTGTGAGTTTTGCTTAGACAAATCCACATTCATACATAGGATCACGTCTGCTTGTCTAAAAATTGTCTTCTGTAAATCCTAGACTGTGAACATAGCAAAGGGTATTTAAGCCATTTTCACCCTGCTCAGTTTCTCACTGTTTTCTCTAGTCCAGCTAGAATGGATTCAGGTGATACAAATGTCAACATTTTGCCTTGGAAACTGCTAATAATTTGTGCATACAGGGAATGGTGAGGAAGTCCCTTCAGAAGTTTGTGTACTTGACTCTTAGTGTCTGCAGGACAAAGTAGTGAGCATAAGCAGGAGGAATGTATTTCAGAGTACTGGTACTTCCACTCTCCGTACAGGCTTACACACTTTTTCAGCTTAAAATAAAAGCACAAAATTGTTGTGAAAGAGTACCTGCTCTGTTTAGCCCATACCACTCACACAGTCTTTAGACTGGTTTTGGTATCCTACTGTACATATCAGTCACCAGGGAGAAAACAGAAAGCAGGAGCAGACAGCACGGTATGTTATTAAGAATAAAAGTAGCTAATAGTCCTTATGTAATGGAATTATAGCAGCAAACAATGATGGCATTTCTGACACAGTTGCATTTAGTAGGTATCTGACAATGGATATCATATTTGATTTCCATCAAGTTAATCTCAAAACACTGATCAGGCAAAAGCAAGTAAAAGTTAAAGGGCTGAGGGGCAGAAAGCAGAAGAATCTGAGGACGCACTTAAAACAACTGAAGTTATTTGCTTCATGAAGAAGATGGTATTTATGCTGCAAGAAAAGGATTGCACCAGAAAAAAAAATGAGCTTAGTAGTTTTGGCTCTCTCAAAATTTCAAGAGCAGACTGACTTTCAAAGAAATTGAAAGGCAATAAGTCTAAAACTACAAAAAGAGATGCCCTTTTCCACCGCACATAATTACATTTTTGAAGACACCACTACAAAATGCTGCTGCATTAAGGTACTCAAGACCAAAAAGATTATTTTTTGTTATGAATACTAAGAATCCCATTCTATTACACTTACTAGAATAAAACTATATTGAGTCCACAAATTGTGTTTGAATTTTAGAAAATGCTGCTGGAGCCAAGAAAAGATAACTTAGCTGATTTTTTCTTTCAAAGTTTTGGGGGTTTTGTAACTTAGAATTGTGTTCGGTGGTAATTTTTATTATGCTTTGAAAGAAAGACTACTTTTGAGTAATAAGAATGCTATATTGCCTGAGATGGAAAGACACTATTGCTGTGCATACATCCTGAAATAAGAAGTTTCCTTTTTATACTACTTCATCATTATCCCCTTCTTTTGAATGCTTTGTTCATCAGATACTTACCTCTTTAGTTTTGAGTTTGATTACAAACATTTATATTACTTCAAAAGAGACTTTAACTTTCTGTTCTCTTTGGTTCCACTTTTTCCTAAAGCCCATGGGTTTCTAGCATTTGGGTACTCCAGTCTAGGTCTTCAGCCATTCTTTGTTATTGGTGTTAGCATTTATTAATTTTATATTAGAATCAGTGACTCCAGCAGAGATTGGCTGTGTTAAGTGTGTTATAATCCATCAGTAGGATTTAAAACATGTGTTTATTTGTTTCTATAGAAGGCAAAATTATAAATCTAATTTATAAATTAAAATGTTGGCCTTCCAAAAAAATGTTAAGAGATCTGTTTGTTGCTTTCTTTTTCTTTGAAAATCACTCCAAAATAATTCCTGTGGAATGTCTGGCCCTTTGGTCACAGTGTTTATTCAATCCATGTTGGGTTTGACCATGCTGATGAGACAGGGATGTTGTACTGCTACAGCCTCAGCATTGGAAATTATGGTTGTATTTCTTCTGATGTCGGAGCTGACTTATTCGAAACAAGTGGGGAACCCTCTGCTGTCAGAAAATAACCTTTGCAGTGATATAAAAGAGACTTAATTCCATGAAATTATAAATAGGTGGCTAATAGCTGTGTTTAGTAATGAGGAACAGCACTTGTGATATGCCCTTTTCAGGCACACTTTGGCCCCTCTATCATCACACCAGATGACTGCCTGTAGCCATACGTCTGTGCAGCCCCAGTTTGGCTCATTGCCTCTCTGGCCTCAAGAAGCCTCAGCCTCTGCTTTTTTCTATTTATAAGGAGCACTCAGTTTTCAAAGCTGCTCAGCTCTGTGAAATGTCAGACTCATTTTACAGCCTGGTCCAGCTAGCCAGACCCAAAAAATGCTTTTCTTACAACATCAAATCTTGAAGGCAATGGCAAAATGGTCTCCGCTGTGGCCAGAAGAACCCATGTATGTAGTGCACTGAGGTCACAGAGGTCATTCAGGACCTCCGCATAGAAATGACAGAGCTTTTTATAAACTTCAAAAGAAAGAATGAAGGTTTCCACAAAAGCACAGAAGCCACTTTCACTAGAAACTAACAAAAGGTATATTATATAGCTGTCATCTTAATGGGTTTACTATTTTGGACATGAGGATGAAAATTATGCAGTTCTTCCATTTTCCCTTATTCTAGACATGCATTGGTTACACTGTGGTAACCAGCAGACCAGAGCCTTTTCTGTGTAAAGTGGTGAACATTCAAAGACCTACCACATGAAGTCCCAGTCCTGCAATCAGACACAGAGAGAGCTTCCCATACATCCAGAGGCCCACTACCAGCCAACAGAAACATCAAAGCTCACTTTTGAAGGTGTAAGCTCAGAAACTGAGACAGATTTATTTTGATATTTTCCTCCCATTGAAATGCAGACATATTTTATGTTTCCTTTTTTATTAATCTCTTTAATTTTTAATATTGTTAATTATCTAAAATGTGCAAAAGCTCCTAAAAGGTAACATAAGAGAAGTGATATGAAAATGCATTTTAATTCCTAATATAGAGAATTATAATTATGTGATTCTGTGATATTTTTTTTCTTTCCCTGATGTTTTCCAGAATGTGCTATAAAAATAAAAACTTACCACTGTCTCCTGGCATGTGGTAACATGGTACTGGCTTTCTTTATTTTTCTTTTCTGGCCAATTCAAAGACACTATTTTGAAAAATCAAAGTCTTTTTATTTATCTTCCTCTGGATCACTTTGTCCAGAGTAAGTGTCCAATATCAACAAAGAAGAAACATAGTAACTTAGCGTGTCCCTTTGTTCCCTCTGTGAAAAACGGCAGTTCCATGCATCTTTGCTCCCACTGCCTGCACGGCTGTCAGACATCAGCATTTGGGGAGTAACTTTCTCAAATGCAGTTTGTATTTATACAGACTAATTTATGTATAACACAGGATTCCTCTGCTAAAGCAAATAGAGCTCCTGAAGAAAACAGCATCTCCTTTCCTATAGAAAGCTGGAAACAGGAGCTAGTGGAGACCTTTTTTATCAGTGTTAGCTTATAAAAAACAACATAAAACTTAATCCAACTGCTTGTTTTTATTGATACCTTCCTCATGGCAAGGTGTGGAAAATCCTGTCATTTCAGAACCAGGTCATTTCAGACAGTTTGAAAATACTCATATATTATGATAAATAACTTCAAAACATAAAAGTTATGCTATGACCAATGAAGGAAAGATGATGTGGTGTAAATGTCATATCTTGCCATATATGTTACAGAAAGATGTTGCACATCGTGTGGCCCCTTATAAAATGAGACATTTTTCCTTATCTCAAGTGCCTGAGAGGTCTAATCCTGGTCCTAATGGCTGTTCACATTGCTGAGATACCCTCAGACCAGAATTTTGGGAGGGCTACTGCAATGTGGTACATGTGCCCTTTCTCAGATATAGGTGCCTGCCCCAAAGAACTTCCAGTTTCAAAAGGTCTTAATTTGCTGTCATGGAGAGGACTTGAAATTCAAACACTTGATTAAGTCATTAGCAATTATACAGTAAGAGGTTTAGTAGTAATCGTAACATACAAATAAGCCTTTAGGCTTTAAGTATATGTTGTTTTTATTATACTCTAACTAGTTTACCATTATGCTGCCTTGTGACAGATTGTTTTCTTCCCTGTGGAACACAGCCATTGCTAATATTTCCATTATGCTAATATTCTAAGGGCCAATTATTGATATTGACATCACAACCTTTTTGAAAAAAAGTACCATTCATGATTCCATGCCATTCATTTTCCTAGAATGAGTTAATTTTTTTTTTTACCATTAGCATGCCAATTACTTGAGTCTCCATAGATTACCCAGTTCCTGTGGATACTGCTGTCTGTCATTGCTGCTGAACACTGATTGCTATTCAAGAGTCTGTCATACCAGAGAATATTTTTGTAAAACCAAACTGGTTTGCTCCAGACACACAAGACCTAGGAATTCAGATGGCCAACCCCAGTCTCCAAGAACTAAACAAACCACACAGCTGAGCTCAGATATGGAAAACCCTGCAAACCAAACATCCAACTCAGTATACACGGCAAGCCAAAAAGTCTCCCAGATACAGAGCCAGGACTGGCAGCTGAGAGTGGCTATTGCTAAACAGGAGAACACGCAGGCAGGAGTTGCTTAAGTGAGCAAAAATTAGGCAAGAATATTTAAGCTGAAGCAGGGTTTAGCACAGCAGTGATGTAATCTGAATGACTGGTTCTGCAAAGCATTGCATATTGTCAAGACAATGCTTCTTTTCCCTCAGGGATCATGGAGCAGGGGTTCTGCAGAAGGTGTGCAAAGGAGTTGGGGTGAGGGCAGCAAGAAGTCTTAGGTGAACACCTCCCCAGGCGTATGGCAGCGTGCTCACAAAGAGCTTCTCTTGGTTGCAGCACTAACAACTCACAGGGACAAGTTAAGTTGACCAGTGTCCTCACCTGCCTGGCCTGAAGCTCAGCTCCAGGATCCTCTCACAGTGTTTTCTGGTATTGGTGGTCTCCTGGAGCTGGAAATCCTGGGGAGCAAATGAAGGATGTGTGAGTGGCTGCAGAGGGAGGAGGGGAGAGAGCTGCTTTAATCGCTGCCTGTTACCTTGAAAAGCCTTTGAAGGGAATGCTTGCAAGGATTAAAAGCTAATGTGATTATTTTAACAAATTATATTTTTGAAAAGAATAACAGGAGTAAGTTTCAAGCAGAAATATCTATGAGACTGTGAAACAATTCCAAAGAAAAACCTCCTTGTTAAGAATTGTTTTAAACTAAATTAGACAAGTAAAGAGGGAGGAAATTATGCATAAAATAATGAAAGTAGTTTCTTATTTAGTAAAAATACTATCTAGAAAACAAAACAAGCCCAACTTTAAGTAGGTAAGAGTAGAAAGAAATATTCCTGTTATAAGAACTTAATTGTGTCAGAGGTCAGTGTCTCTTTATATGAGGAGGATATGTGCAACATTTAGATTCCTAGTCTTTCTGCAGATTCTGCAGACCAGCAATGAGACATTTTGCAAAATATAGTAATTTCTTAAAAACTATGGTATGCATCATTTCTTGTGACCAGCACATAACTTGACACAAATAACTGTCACATAACACTATCTTGTCAGATGCTGGAAGACTCTTGAGGAGCCTTTTTTTTTGACATATAGCACGTTTGCTCTACTTTTTTGACAAATTTGTTTTAATAGCTTAAGAAAAAATGCAATAATAATGTCCAAATTCTTTTAGAATTTCAGAGAAGGACCAGAATGTTAAGGTATGTTTTATGGCAATTCCAGCACTTCCCATTGTGTAATTTTAATTCCTAACACATCCATCCTGAGGCTGTTCTGCATTTAAAATTATTTCTAATGTAACATAAAATTAACTGAATACAATTCAACGGAGACTAATCTAGTATAGATTTCCATTAGTACCTAGGAGCTACATGTTTTTAAATACACTCACCTACCATATCAGCTTGGTTAGCAGGAAAGCACCTCTGAGCCCCTTTCACTGATGAAAAACTGAGATCCAGAGATCCCGCAAGTAACGTTGCCAAAATATGTAAGTCACGTCTTCAAAAGCAGGTTATGCATCCAAAGAACAAACCTTGGAATTTTGTGGGCTGTCAGCTCCTACTAAAATAATCAGAAATTGGGCCTGGGAATATCTGAATACCATAGCCTTGTAATTGAACGTCACTAATATTATCACTTACAAACCCAGAGGGAGAAGGAAACAGGTACCCCATTCCTGTAGCCAAACCACTGGGCCTTTCATTAGCATTTATTTTTCATATATGTTGCTAAAGGACAACTGTGTGCTTCAGAATGGCTTTATGTGTTTTGCTGTACCTTATGCCTCTAAAGCATTTTATCAAAAACTAAAAATTCAGGCCCATATGTTCCTTCTGTGCCTCTGAGGTTAAGCTGTAGCTGAGCAGGAATTGGCAGGATTTCAGTCCTGGTCACAGGTACTTAAAACCTCCCTAAGTTCCATTTTAATCACATAAGCTGTTTTCTAGATCAAGACTTAATGTACAAATCCGTCTCAGAAATTTTATCCTAAGAGAATGTCCTGGGGTCATGTAGAAAGCCTATAAGAGAAGGAATTGAAATTAGGTGATATCCTCAGATAATGTTCTCTGAATACCCTCCTCAAAATTTTATGTTGTAATAAGCTAATGGTGATTTTGCTGCTCTAAAATATATCACAAAATCATTAGGAAGCTACCTATTTACAGAGCAAATGAAAGATACCAAAAGATATCAAAAAGGAGTAGATATTTCCATCCAAAGGCTTTTTTGTTTCTGTAGGTGGGGCAGGAAAATGCATGATTCCTGATCATATAGGCCATATTTGCTTTGCATGAAAATCATGGTTAGAGGGTCAGAGGGCACCAGGAGTGGAATTAGGATGTCTCAGCATGAGATACAACTGTGGCAACTGGGAATGAAAGGGGAGGTGAGAGGACTATCTGGAGCTGACAGCAATATTGAAATAGGTGATGACTTCCATGGCACACATAGCAAAGGGAGTATAGAGCATCATTGCTCCTGACTGGGAGGCATGGCTGAACACAGAGAATGAGCAAAGTCACCTGCCATAATTGCAAAATATATTAAATGGGCTTTATGTCTCCTTTCAACCAAACTAATAGAGCATTCTTAAAGTATATGTTATGAACATCTTGATTATGTAGTCCTTCCTTCACTGTGTAGAATATAGACATGGCACTTTATAATTTTGTGGGTAAGCAAGTTGAAAAGAAAACCCTGGGACTCTGCTGATGTAAATTGTTCTTGCCTTATCTTGCCAATTGTTCTTGTCACCACTGAAAGGTGACAGTTACAATGCTTGAAGATTACCCTTTTCCTTCTAAATAATCTGTGTTTATGAAAATAGGCACACTATTAGTGCAGTTGGTCATCCCATTTAACACCAGAAAATTAGAATCCGTTGATTGCAATGTTCTCTGCATAAAGCTGGTTAAACTTCTAGTTGAAATTGTTTCTAAAATTTATCATTTGGTGCTGTATGTTCAGTTAATGCAGGATATGTTACTGTATTTAGGCTTTTCCAAACCTTCATTAGATAAAAGCTGATACCAAGTAATAAAATTATCTAAGTGCAAAAATAGAACAAAAAAAGGAGGTTGCAATGTTTGGTTTAAACAGACAGGGGAAATAATTTCTTTTCATATAGGACATTAGATAAAGCTTCTCTAAGTTACTTTTAAATGTAGCCTGTGGATTTTATACCTTTAATCTTTGTTAGTCTCATCCTTTTCTTTCCAGTCCTGTGTATGAAGTCATAAACACTTTTATTAGAGAGGGGGGAAAAGTAAAAAAATTGTGCAGTTAAAGAGGTCTTTGCATTGTTGCTTGTTTACTCTCAGACCTCTGGAAAGCAGCTCTTAAAATAAAGCAGAAAAGATGGTGGTCTGACATGCAAGGAAGATTTATCCTTCTTCAAATACATTTTAATGAATGTGAAGGGTTTTTAACTCTGACTGTACAGCTTGCTATTCCCTTTGAAAGCAGTTTAATTTCTGTTGGCATGCAGATGCTGCTGAGACTCTGAGACTGCTAAAACAACAACAAAAAAGCCTAATTTTATAAGAAAATCTGTTTCAGTATCTTAATTTTGCTTTTATTAGTTGCTTATTGCTTGAGACCACAGGTCAATAGACTCAGGGGCCAAAGCAAAGGCGCTTTGCTCCACGCTTCGCCTGCTATACTATTTGAAACTTCAAAAAGTTGCATGCTCAACACATCAAAGATTGGTTGGGGTTTTTTTAATACAGTAAAGGTATATAATAGAGCTTTTGTGTTTTCTCCTGAAAGTTAATAGGCATCCTGAACTTTTAACATAAAATCCTGACATTAATTCAATGGGGCAAATTGAGTAAATCCCATGTTTTAACATGAAACAGTCTCTTGTTCTCATCAGATGGAAGAGAATACCCTGGTATTTTAGGTCTAGGAGTCTGGAAATGTCAGAACAGTTTTGCCTGTGGAAAGATATCCAGTGAGGAAATATCATCAATAAAGAAAAACAGTGGATGAATTTTGTGATATACTTGCTTTTATCATCCCACCTTGCTTTCAGATGTCCAGTAGTTCATGCAATGTGCATCACAAACAGCACACATTTCTACCTGCAAAATCAGACAGGGCGGGCAGGAATGACAGAGAGTATCCTGATGCTCTGTCCCAGGTTTGGTTGTGGCACTTTATTATCCAGCTGACATGACATATTGCCACGTTACAGCATGTACGTGGTGTCACTGAGCAAATGTGAAGTCTGTCCTGAGGGACTGAGGAAAGGCTAGAGCTCTCTTCTGCTAGAGCTGCTGCTCCTCCGTTCCTCCTCCCAGCCACTGCAGGCATGGGGTAGCTGAAAGCTTACAAGACAGTGAAAGCTGAGGTTCATGTGGACAGGTTGCAGTGGGAAGAGGACAGAGGAAATAATCAGAACTACCAGTGTAAGAGCTAGCGATTCAGCATACCCCTCTCCTTCAGCCTTTGCAAGACTTTTAGTTTGAGGTGGGAAAATTAACAAATTCTTCATGCCAAAGTTCACAGATACTCTGCACCTGATCTTCCCATACTTCCTTGGCAGTGCTAGAGTTGCAGGAAACTCAGAATTGCTGACCCTTTATGAGCCATGTCATGAGCCATCCTTAACAAGCCAAAATGAGAAGGAAACTATCTTAGATATCAACTATGCTGTAAAAGCTTATTGCAAGGATTTGCTTCCTTTGAAGCAGCTGGAACTGGTCACTGCTGCGGAGCAAACCAGCTGATCCCATGTGGCCATTCTGCAATTACCAGCTACTGCACATGTTGGGATTGCAAATGTTACACAACATGTGCCCATGTGCTAGAAATTTTCCAAGTGTATATTCAAATATTCACACCTCTGGTACTGTCAGGATTAAGTATGTCTAAAAGCAAACATTAGGAGAAACTGAACTGCAATTTTGGTTAAAAAAGCCGCTGCCAAAAGTGAGATTGTGTCTTTTTTCTCCCTGTAACCAGAAATGGGGTCCTCCAAAAATGCCTTGTCAACTCACTTCCCAGTTACATCCCAAAACCTCATTTGTGCTTCTCACCTTCATCAGTTTTGAGCTTTAGCAGATGTCTCTTGCAGCAGGTAGAAATGTATTTTTATGATCCCAAGAAGAACTTGGTGGGATACACACAGACATTCAGAGAGAATTTGATGGACACTGTTGGCACATTTTACAGAAATTTTTGCTTCATGACACTGCTACCACAAATATTCACTGCTTCCTTGTGGCCTCCACATGTAGATTTTCCTCTGAGCTACTTCATTAAAATAATTCCTAACTATCAAAAGAGAAGGGGAAAGAAGCAAAAGGGGGCAAAAAGAAGAAAAATAAAATAAAATAAAGAATATGGGGTATAGTGATAAAAGACAAATGAAGCATGGGCTTGGGCAGTGAAACGGTTAATTAGGAAACGTTTACAAAAAAAATCTCTGAGGTTATTGTGAGCTCAAGAATGACTTCTTTCTGAAGGATGAAATTAAGTTGTGTTAGACCATCACTTTGATTTTACCGATCTAACTAAGGAAGATGTGTTGTTTTTTTCATAGTAGGGGTTGATCTACTGAATTACACGTTGCTGATCTGTCACTCAAAATGACAACACAGACAAGGGATCTTCTTTGATCTTGAGACAGTTGAGGTTTCAGAGAGGAGTCCACCAGGAAGACAAAGTTAATTTTTTGGACCTTGAACCTCAGAACATGCATGACTAAGGGAGGAAGATATTATAGAGTATCTTTTTAAGTCATCAGGGAGGACCATTGATTTGCCTTCTAACAGGTATTACGATAAGAATCTGGTAAAGCTTAGAAGCCAATTGCAACTGCATTATTACCATTATATCTCAGTTTAACTTAATTTACCAACAGTTTAAAAATGAAGCAGTTAATTCTTCATATAGGTCAGGTTGGCCAGGTCTTCAGCTCATTTATCAGAAGCTCTCTCCTTTAAGTTCACTATAGTTATTCTGCTTTGCAACATTTGAGGACGCAGTCCTCTAAGTACACAATATTGCAGAAGATATTTGAAAATATAGGGGCTTATTCAAAGATAGAAGTAAACAATTTTTCCACAAATATTTGGACAATAAAGAGCAAATGAGCTCGTCTGGAAATGAGGCAGCAGATTTACCAAAGCAGGCTATATAAAACAGTTGGCCAATTTAGGCTTAGATCCTCATTCAAAGCATCAGGGCTCACTATGTAGTTTTCTGTTCTGGTGGCATTTGCAAGCAAATATTTATATGAGAGCCTCTTGAAGTGTGAATGTACTACTGACAGCACGTTAAAAAAAAAAAAATAGAAACTACCTGAACTCTTGACAGTTGGGTTTTTTCAGCTAAGTTTGCAGAATATTTTTAACCTCTGGCATCTTAACTGTCAATTAGATTTTTCATAATGTAAATAGCAAACAATGGAAGAAGGGTGCAGCCCCAGGTTTCCACACAGGATGTGTAAACCTGTTTGTTCCCTGACCACGGACATCTCTGTTTACCTATTAGGACAAATTAGTGATTGCAAGTGTGTACAATCACTCACATTTTCATGTAAGCCTTTACAATTGCAATATGCAAACAGGTTTACCTTAGCCCAGTACGTACTCATGGAGATCTCCAGCCACAGTCTGACTCCCAAACCTGAGCACCTGGGGCCAAGTCAACAAAAAATGAGTGTTTCTACTCATCTAATGTAAATGATAGGACATCAGTGCTTGGAGAAAAGGGACATCTCCAAAACAAAGAGGAGCATTTGTAGCTGGTGCAATGGTTGTATGGAAGAGGAAAGGGCAGCAGAGGGGTCTGCATTGTGCGTGGGGCTGTCACACCAGCTGGGGCTCTTAGCAGCATCCCTGCCCAGTCCACTTTTTCTCACAGCACTAATGGTTGCTGTGGAGAAAAGGGGATTGTACCCAAAGGTCACTTTGCAGAAACAAGGCAGAGAGGAAATGTGTGCAGAAAATCCATGCAAGAAAAACTGAAAAATATTAAAAGGAGATATAAATGCAAAATAGTAGAATGATGATGCATATTTCTGTGCCCTTATTGTTTCCTGTCACTCTTCTACACCAAGAATAGAGGGATATCATATTTTGAACCAGAGTTACCCACTTGTGTTTGAGCAAATTAACAAAAACCTTCTTTTTATTCCAACATATACACTGCTAAGGCATTACTGCTGAAATTCAGCGTGAGAAAGCAAAAGCTCTGTGAGAGACCAGAAGTAGCTTTTTCGTGCCAACCATGCCTTGGCCATCCCAAAGTGTGGAGACCTTTCAAACAGACAAATGCCGAGTTTCTTAAGTTCCCACTCATTTTCTGTTGTATTTTTATATTTTTTAGTAACCCTTGTCTTGAAATTAACGTCAGTCTGAGCCCTACCCTTTGCAGTCCTGATTTCATACCTGGTCAACCTAAACTTTTCCTGCCCAGCCCTTTCATCCCTCAATAGACAAAATTCTCCTTTCTATCTTCTCTCGTCTCTTGTACTTCCAAGAAGTACTCCTGTACTTCTCTCGTCTCTCCCAAATCCTTTACCTGAATTCTCACTCATCCTATTAAAAGTGATTTAAATATAGTGCAGATGCAGAAATTTCCATTCTTGGAGAGATTATCAAACATCACTCCTGCTGCTCTGAGCCAGACAGAGGGTATGAGCGCTCCACATCAATAGGGCTATGGACTACAGACCTTTCCATATTTCTGCAAAATAAAGAGCCCTTCACACACGTTGGAGAAAACTCTTAATAAATGGAGGCAAAACATGTTTTGTCTTTCTCTCAGAGGAGTTCAGTCTTGAATGTACTAAGACAACATTTCTTCTGAGTTTTAAGAGGGATAAAAGGCAGTATTTAGAGCTTTTGCCATGGGGCCAGTACAAGACACGAAATAAATAAACAGTTTCTGGTGGGTGATGATGCCTGGATGGATCCAGTCCATGGATGGGGTCAAGCAACCAAAGGGCTTCTTTGCCACTGCCCTGTTTGCTGGAAGCCAAAAGCCACCATCCAGGTGGGAGGTCGTGTGCCATGGTGAGCAAGGGCAGAGAGGCAGAGTATGAGGACAAGGTGTAGCATCCCTGGGAAGGTGTCCTGGCTCCATGCCTCCAACAGCATCCCCTGCCAGCTCACTCACAGAGTGGCCTTGGCAGCAGACTCACAGGGGTTATTTAGGTGCATTTCTGTCTGAGTTAAAGATGTTATGGTGACAAAATAAACAAACTTTGCTTTGGTAATGACATAAAGAGGAAACAGGAAAAAGCAGAACAAAATAGTAAGTGTTGCTTTACATAGGGATAAAACAGAGTGCAGAGCACTCCACCTTGCATGGCAAATGTCCTTCATCATCCTGAAAAGTAATAATCTCCCCTTTTTAGTTGTTTCTTGTCCCACATTCTGAGCAAAGAAAGATATTTGTGCCTATTATATTACGTGATAGTGCACAACTCACCAATAAAATTGGGTCTAATTGGAAAATACTGTTACTGGGATTTTCAAAATCACTCCATTTTTGCCAATGGTGTTCCCTTTGGATGTCAATGAGAATTGGAATTGTAATGAGAAGGACTCCCCATTACTTCTGCAGAAGAACCATCAAACCAGGAGTGAATACACCGACAGATCCCAGCTGCTGATACTCCATCCCCATTAATTCTTTATTTAGCAGGCAAAACACATAAATACCTCTGCTGAAACCACTTCATCATTTTTCCCTGATCATTTGGCTCATTTCTTTTGGAAGACTACCCAGATTTATTTTGGGGTTAAGGGAGACTATTGTGTTCTTTGCATTCAAGCAGAGACAAGGCTTAGAACCTACGAAATTACTTCCATTACTACATTAAAGAATGAAAAACATTGCAATAAATGGCATCTAAAACATTACAATAAATGGGATCTAAAACTCTCTAAATCTTGATTTATCTCTAGAATGGAGGACGATGTTTGGCCTCTGTATTTACACCTGATGTCATTCATAACAAAAGCAGCTGTGTGCATAGTGGCGATACCCTGTTTTAACTCACTATGGCAAAGAAGAATTGATTGAGTTACATCCTCAAACAACATGAGATTTTTTTATTTTCTGTGATGTTTAGCTCCATCTTTAAAGATGAATTTTGAAGAGCTATGATATCCTTAGATTTTTTTAAGTACTTAAAATCCATGAAAAAGTTGCTAGAATTAGCAGCATTATTAGCCCTCTTTTAATGTGAAGACTTCTGTGCTAAGGTATTTAATTTATGCTACTTTATGCTACAAAGAATCAAAGCTTTTAGTTCTCCACGGTCCAGTTTTGCATTTCTGAACACTTTAAACTTTGATCTTAAATTTACTACTTTCTACAGTTCTTTTCCTAATAGTTTACACCAAGCTTGCGTTAAATTACTTTTGGTCTTTATATGCATTTTGGATATATGCTGGGATATATTGGTGGGATTTGAGAAAAGAGATGTAACAAATGGTGTGATGCAGCAGTCCCAACTTCTTGCTTCTCCTGCCATGCCTTCTAAGGACTAGTAATGAAATCTGATGAGATACTTCCTTTGATTCAACATAGCAGTGGAGTGTTGATCATCTATTTGTTGACTGTGCTACAATATCACCTCTCTTCCAGGCACTGGTCCCAGCCCTGAGTTTCTCCTGTTGCTCTTCCATCTCCTCCCGAGTACTCCTGAACTTCAGAGCACAACGGGGTCTGTTCAACAGTTATTTGAGTTTGTATCTTGCTGATTATTAAGATTTTCTATCAGTTGTAGCAGTGCAAAAATATCTCATACAGCCAGAGAGACTAATTCCTCTTTTCTTCCTTTCCTTTTCCTAAGTTCAAGTGCAGAAGACTCAGCAGTATAAGCCTGCTAGCACCTCAAAGGCCTGCTGACAAAACAAGGGACAGAACGATAATGTCACTGTTGGACATGAAAAGACTGAGTCGATCTTCATGATGTGGAAGGCTGAATACTAATTTATTAAAACAAATGAAGTCTCTTTTATAGAGTGAAAGGACAGAGCTGGACCTAATTGGTCCTTCATTAACACACTATCATTATGATTGGCTAATTAAAATCAACACCTCTACATGTAAACAAGATAACAAATGCTAGCTGATCAGATTTGTTTCAATTCTTTCTTCAAGTTGTTTTGAGAAAAAACACTGCCCAAACATTACTGCAGCTGATTTTCTCAGCTGCAACCTCTAGGAAAAAACCAAAATGAGACCCACAATAACACTGCACAGGCAGAACTGGTGGAGAGGCTGAGAGGAACAGATGAAAGAAAGAGAGCAGATGAACAGAGCTGTGACTGAGAGGTTCTGCATTGTTGTGGGAAACATAGTTCTCCAGCAAGGACCATGCTCAGGGTTACAGCGAGCTGTGGTTGTCCTCCAGCCAAAAGCCTCTAACACTGGCAGGGCTCCTGAAGGGAAGAGATATGAGAACAGGGGCAGAGCTGAATGACCTCTGTGTGTGCCAGGTTACCATGGCTGGTTCAGGGAATTGGCATGACAGGAGGAGGCTGCATTTTTCAAGGACTTCAAGGCAGGTCAGACATGATGACACTAAGTTTGTAAAACTATTCAGCTCATGGGAAGTGGTGTAATGATGAGGCACTTCCCTACAGGAATCCTCCTTCTAAATGACACTGGCATGTGGCCCCAGCTGTGACAAGGTGTGTGTTCCCAAGCCAAGCACCATTTCCCCCCTCAAGTCCCCTAGTGCATAACCTCTGCAGTCACACACAGTGAGATGTCATCCTCTGAAGGCCCCTTGAGAGGCTGCTTAGTGAGCCCAGAAATTTGGAGTGGGGTTTGAGCCAGTGCTATTCACTTATTCCAGGAGGAGCCTCGAGACTTTTGAATAACACATTTGTTGCTTCCTACAATGGCTGGCAGTAGGGTACAACTGAATACATGGACAGAATTATATTTGATGAAATATGATATGACTTCTCATCTCTGAATTGATATACTGTCCTTCTGAGTGGGTCTCTGCATTTTTATATTCCCAGAACAGTGTTTAGATATTAGATTGACACACACTTTTGAAATATTTCTTGCTAAATTACAGTTGGGAGTCATGGCACTGTGGCTCTGCTTAACGAAGTGGGTGTTTTTATTCATGAGAGCCTATTGTTGAGATTAGCAAATTTTTAAGAACTTTTCAGCCACAAGTTCTACTGACCAAAAATTTTGTTCTGAAAATTCTCATCACCCTCAGGCATCACCTTAAAAGGATCCTACTTACTCTGGAAAATCCTGTGTCTTCTATTTGTATGCCCAGTTGATGGCATAGGAAGTGGCAATAGGACTTCAAAAAGTCCTTTCTCAGAGATACCTCCTGTGGTCCTACCAGGCAGTGGCATGGCCCTACTCTGAGAGGTAACAGCTGGAGAATCAAAGCTGGCTGGCTGCTCTGGAAATTATTTGATTTAGGATGCTACAACCAAGTTTTTTATTCCAGTAGCAGGCTGAAGAAGACAAGTAACACCAAGATTCTTTGGATGTCATGCCAGAAACTTGCTTGAGGAGCAATGTCTGCATCCACTTTGAAACAAAGCTTTTTGGTTGCATTTCTGGCTAATAATAACAGGAATAAACAGCGCGTGCCTTCATCTGGAGCAATCCTGAAAAGATTTGTTCAAACATTGGTGAAATATAACCACACATACCACTGAAATATAGCTGACAGTTTTTCTCCAGCAGCACTATATGAGACTCCATAGGAAAGGAAAAGAGATGACCTCTCATTTTGGAAGCAAAGGGTGAACCATTTGAGGTGGGAAGAGTGTCATTAACAAGTTTGGAAAATGTTCAGGGCCGTACACAGCAAGTCACCACACAGAGGCAAACGGTGGCAAACTAGGAGGAGGAGGAGGAAGAAAGAGGAATAAAAAAGAAACTGCTGGCTGAAATATGGACTCAAATTATTCTTTTCAAAATAATAAACCAGTGATCAATTCAGTACACAGGAGATGGAAGGATTTGGCACAGAGAAGAGAACAAATACTGACTTGTGGACATAAAGCCAACTCCCAGCTTGCATTCTGAGAAAAATCTTATGTGAGCTGAGCTCAGCACCTACAGGACTTCAAGCTATTCCAGGGAAAACCAATCTCTCTGTGCACATACAAACCCTTTCTTTACTCAAACACCCAAAAATGCAGTCATCATGCTCTTGTCAGGAAAATGTGGTGCTGCTACCGTGGTATCTACCAAAACCCTTATCCTCTGTGACACATCAGCTGCGTATTCACTGTCTTTATATTCTCATACATCTGAGTCAAATTCGTTAAATCATACAGTCATTGAGACTGTGTGTGAGCTATTCCTGTTTAACAAGTCCCACAGTCAGGCAGTTGTGCGCATGGGCAACGGCAGAATGCCACTGCACTCCCACAAAGGGAAAAGCAGCTATTTTTAAGATGTGCGAGATTAAAAACTCTGAATTGTAATTTTTGGTAGCATTTTTATTTATAAACTTTTCAAGTACAATGAGTGTAACTGTAAAATAATAATTCATACTGAAAAAACCTGACGAAATAACTTGAAACCCTTCTAAAATAAATATCTCCATATATGTATACACAGACATGCTCACACATATATAATAGCATTGGATAAATAAAGGCATAGCTACATCTCATATTAAGGCATCTGTGGCAAAGACTCTGGCTTCCTTTGAAGTCCTTAGCCGCTTGGCAAAATATTTTTCATGTACCTAGAGTGTAGTGAAGGTGTTTTCCAAACAGAAGGAATATCTTTACAAAGCCCATAAGGGCACAGCAAATAGGCAATTCATCCAAGTATGTTGAATAGCCAAAGAATAATATCTCTGACACTAAGAAGTTCAGTCCACAATCTGGAAACCCCGTCACTGAGTTAGAGAGGTAGAATGTTTTTTAAGGCCACCATTTCTCTTTCAGAGTCAATACAGCTGCGGTGAATTGCGTAACTCAAATGTGTTCCTGAAATATCCCAGAATGCAAAAACAGGAGGCTGGATGAGTGGCTGCAGTGTTTACTCAGGGCAGTGCTGAAGCAGCACTAGCCCAAGTCATGAGTGTACCCGTGTGTGCTGTTTGCAGACTGGTGTACAGGCACCCTCAGCCCTGAATGGGGCAGCGTCAGGCAGTGAGGTCTCTCTCTTAATGAGGAGCTCATATAATTGTGTTCTGTAGGAGATAACTAGCAAGAGAAATCTTAATATGCCTTGAAAAATAAGCTCTGGCTGACTACGAGTGGAAATACTGAGTTTTTCTGTTTTGGTGTGCCCACAAGCTACAGCTGGCCGTGCAACACCAATGAGCTTTCGTTTTCATGTGCTCAGTTGCATACAGGCTCAGGCAGTGCTGCAGGGCCATGTCCAAGGTAGGGCATCCACTGGACACAAGAGCTCTGCATCTCTCTTTGTCCTACTACTGCCATCTAGGGCAGGATTCAGGTGTCTAAACCTGGTGCTGGAGAAATGCCTTGAGGGAACCAAGATATTTGCATGTAGGAAATCTCCAGCAGGTTTCTAGTAGTAATGGTTGTCTCTACTGGGCCAAAGCAGCTCTTTTTAGCTGAAGGAAGGGGGAACTTGGGGCAGGAGCCACATTTTGGAGAGAGCTTGCAGCTAATTTGCTCCTATCCCTTGCAATGCCACTGTCTGACTGCTTTCTGCTCTGCAGGACTCTGCAGCCAGTATTTGCTGGTGTGTCCCTTGACAGCCTCAGTTCAAGGGCTCAAGCATTTCCTTCTGGTGGAGCCAAGGAATCTGGCCAGAGACAAGCAGAGTTCAGACTTGCCCAAGAACCTGTCATCAGCTATTTGAGAAAAGAAGGGAGGTGATTTCTGGGGTTTATTGAGGGGAGGTGAGCCCTTCTGCAGGTGAGACACACATCATCTTGCAGCAGATAACTATTGGTAAGGGCCAAAAACAAATATGTTTTTTCAGGCATAAAAACTCTTAGTACACTGGGATTCCAATGTGGGATTGATGCCCTGTGGTGGCAGAAAGCCCTCTTCTTGGTGGTGACAGAGGGACCGGCACCTCTGTGTTGCCCATCCAGCAGATGGGATGCCTGAGCTCCCTGACCATACCACAGAAACAGAAGAAAAATGCTGTGTCTGGGAGCAAAGACTCAGTGTCAGGGCATGGCAGTGTAGGCTCGGATGTGCTGTCCCAGGAGATGTGTGCTGATGGCTGGAGGTGGCTCTAGCAGGGAGGCCTGGAGCCGTAGGATCAGGGAGTGAGCGGGGGCACTGCCGACTCCATGTGTGTGCGAGGATGCACGGTCGCATTAATCGGTGAGGATATCTCTGCCTCCTGTACCTCTTCCCGTGTGGGGATGCTTTTATGATCACTGCTCTGGGTATATAGCTGGGGAACATGTCCTTAACTGTGCTCTGGGGATCCAGATCAGACACAAGCCTCCTTCCCTTGTAATCGGTGCTGCAACCAGTTTTTCGTTGCATGGAGGTTGAGACTAAGCTCCTGTTTACGTTTAATCTATCAAAGTGCTGTTAACTCATGCTATCTGGGAAAGCCTGCAAGTTTGGATGGAAGTAGTGAATTCCTTGATAAAAATTTTCTTTTCTAAGAAAGGAAAAACCAAAGTTAAGTGCAGCAGCTGTTCCCAGAGCAATGAGAATGGAGATGCTAGCAGGTATCTGCCAAGAACAAATTCAGAATAATAATTAGTGAGTGGAGAGAATGCTCATCAGAGGAATATTTTGGAGATGCAGATGAAATATGGTCTTCATGTAACGTTTCTGCATGAAGGAAATCTTTTGGAAAATCAAAATTTATAATTGGGAAATACTACAACACTCTTGCAAATTATGGGAATAAAATTATTCTCTTAGCATACTAGTGGATATGTATATTTCTTTAAGGATGTATCTTAATTTGAAATAGCAACCCCAAAGTCCACTGGGTACAACGATGCTGTGATCTATGTGTGGTGCACTTGATGACACAAACCACCTCTTCTCTGTGTGGGAAGGACTAGTTAAAACACTCTGTTATATATTCCCCCAGAGCTGTGACTGAGATATCCATGTTGACATGCAGAAACTGCTTTCCCAGGCAAGGGTATCCCCGTGTGCTTTCTGTCAGCAGCCAAAAAATGGGGCACCAAAGCAGCATCAGATTATGAGCATGAAGTTCAGTCAGCAATCCCAAGAGCAAGGGGTGCGTCAGTATGGCTGTGAAATGTGGTTATGGTTATCTCTGACACTGCCTCTACTCCCTCTACTCCACCACCTCTGATACTGACTCTAACCCAGAACAGCCGCATTCTCAAAACTGCAGCTCGGGAAGCTCACAGTTAACAGAAGGATTGCTATGGACTAAAAATAGAAAAGTAGGGCTGGTGCTCCATGCCACCTTCCAGCTTCAACAGGAGCTCCAGCCAATGCTGAAGGGATGTTCAGAAGGTACTGTGATGCAGGAGAAGGTACTTTTGGTAGGATGTCTTTTTGAAAGAGGTCAGCATGAGTTGGCTTGTTTGGATAAAAGTCTTCTTTCTGAATGAAGCCTTTGACAACCTTCTTGGCCTGGAGTACTTGTAAAGGAATTCCAGAAAAGATTTTTCACTAGAAGCATAATCTCATCTCATTCAAAGCCAGGGAGGGATCCACAAGAGAAAAGATGTTCCCCAAAAGATGGTATATCTTGCCATCATGCCAGATCACGGCAGTTGTTCTGAGTTATTTAACAATAAAGGGGCCACCAGGTTTAAGCCCTGTATGAAAGTGCAGTAAATAATGTAACCAGTCTCAAAGATATTACTGTTGTTTGTGTAGTGCCTTAACATGTGCACAGTAGTTACCAGACACATAAAACTGATTCTGTTTCAGCCTGGAGGAGTTGTTACTACTAGACAGAGCACACAGCACTAAAACAAGTAGGGGGCTGGGAGAGACAGAGATTTCAACAGACTCAGGGAGTAGTGGTAGCATTATTCTCCCTATCTAACACAATCAGCTGTGCCCTCCAAAATAATAATCCAGGAAACTTGTCAGGCTATAGGACATCTAAGGCTGCCTGCACAACTTCCATTTCAGAGAAAACAAAAAAGCCTAGTGTCCTTATGGCTGCAAAGCTGCTAGGTCAAACCGATGGAGTATAGCAAAGAGAGGGTTTTAAAATGAAGAGGAGCTAACATCTTGGGGGGGGGAAAAAGGGTCAAAAATGTAAGCAATTTATTTTCTTTTATTACTATTAAGCAAAATCCCATTGAAACACAATTTTCCAATACGTAAAACAGTCTCCAACACATTTTCCCAAAAAACACACCCCTCAATGTTTTTTATTGCAAAAAATCTCGTAGAACCCTTTACAAGTCTTATGGGCACATTATTGTCCAAAGGAAGGCTGGAGAAAAAAATTATTTTATTTTAAAAGAGAAGCAAAAACTCATAAATTGATTTGACATTCTGGGCATGACAGAGCATCTGAATAGATGGGGCTCTTGTTTGGGGAAAAAAAAAATCTGCATATACAACCAAAAAGAAAGAGGGAGGTTTTCTAAGGAAGTGAATTGTGAAAAATATGTGTCAAGCAAGTATTCTTAAAAACATACTTAGATGCTCTCTTTATCTTCTGAGAATCTGGTTTTAGTACTGTGGTTTTTCCTGCACAGTGCTTTCACACAGAGCTTTCATCTCTGCATATTGCTAGCTACACCAAAATACAAATACGTTGAAATGGCTGCAAGGGTTAAAAAAAAATATACCAGGAACCAAGGGGTAAATAAAGAAGTTGCAGCCACATCACCATTATCTGAAGCTCAAGCATTGTGCACACAGAAATTTGCTAAACAAAATCACACTTAAAAAAAATTTGAGCAACTCAAGGTTAAAAAAAGCATCTCAGGTAAACGTCTGAAGAACCTAAATTGTCCTTACAGACATTCCATGCAATCAGCATACTATTAAAACATTTTAGTACCAATCACTCCTGCTTCAGTGACTTTGTTTTTTAAAGATATTGTCCTTTAATGAAATGATTCACCTTCCTGGTGCACTTACTGTGACATAAGTGTTATTTTCCCTTGGTGTTTAGCAATACTTAATTGTAAACAAGTAACAAATCCATCTTTCTTTATTCCTCAAATATAACCTGCCCAGGAATTTGGTTTACCAAGCCCTTCACAACAAAAACGACAACAATTAAATTTTACTACAAAATAACCTCTTTGAAATCTAATGGTATCTTAATAGTTTGGGAAGTAACAGAAGCTCAATTGTTTCAGGAGAAAAACCCACCCACAATGTCTTATTTTTAGTGAGCCTATTTTTAGCATTCTAAAATTAGCATTAGAATAACAAAGTAGTAAACCAAGGTCCTAGACTACTTCATTATCTTAGTTATTAGCCTGACAGCCTAAGTGACTCGATTAAACATCAATGACAGAAGAGATGAAGAGTTTAAAGGTCAATAAATACGGTGATAGGAATCCTTCAAAGCAACCTTTTGCTACAGACTTCTGGGGTTTAAATGCTGACAAGCTAATTATTCCTCTTCCCTAATTTGGCAAGCAGTTCTTGATCAGCTGGTCAGTGAACAGCTGATCGCAATTGCTCATTTTTAAGTTCACAGAGGTCTAACCCAACCTAAATTAAACTTGTAAACAGCAGAAATGAAAGCCAGATCCCAAGTAGTTGTTGTTCTTAATTGTACTATTGGAGAAAAATCTATTCCCAAGTTTTAAAACTAATCATGCCATTGAGCCAGATTCTTGTTCACAGCCACATGGGAATGAGCCACCTCACTCATGTCCATCCAGGTGGATGAGTCTTGAGAGTGCAAAGCTTTAATAGGGGAAGTGTCAAAAGAAACAGACTGTAACATTTTCGGTTGCCTTCTCAGCCTCTTAATCTCTCATAACCTCTACCTCTCCATTTTCCCCATTGAGTGAGGATCTCAACAATTACCCTGAAAGATATAATCTAAATCCTCTATGAATTCAGAGGACTGCAGGTAGAAGAGGGCAGATAAAGGTAGCTCCACTGCCACCATAGTCAATGTATCACATATTCATCGGCCAGGTAGGAAACACTTGTCCTCACGGCATCCTGCTTTGGCTGTGGTGTACCAAAGAAACAGCCAGGGTGAAAGAAATCTCCCAGTCCTCTCGTTCCTCTCCTGTCAGGGAAGCATTTGAAGAAAATCCTAAAAGCTTTCATAGGAAGCATGAAGCTCCTTCAGTTCCTCACTAGCCTGTTATTAACACTGTTTGTCTCCTATTCCTGCCATTAATGACCTTGCAACTACCGGTATCAAAAAGCAGTGTATTCTTACACATAGATGTATGTCCTGTGGTGGCTTTTCAGTAGCTCTGCTGGCCATTTGTGCTAGCTGCCCCTCTTTTATATAAGGGGAATTTGACATTATGTTTACATACAAATACAGACAAGAAGTAGAAAATGCGGCCGTCATAAAAAAGAAAATGAGCCACATGCAACAAAAAAGAATTTTACATCAATTTCTGTAAAGCTTTAAGGCTACATGAGGGTTGGTAAGCACAGGGGAAATAGAAAATCAAATATACTGTGCAGAGCATGACAGGACCTTGAAGCATTGGCAGAAAAGTGAAGGGATCCTGAGGATGCAAGGATAAAGTGGTGCAGGGGATAACATAAAAAATAGAGCAAATACTGGACAAAAAGGCTCTGGAAGGAAAGAGATAGCAAAACTTTCGCCTCAGTTTCACCCAGTAATATTCTTTTCCTCTTTGCAGTTTCTTTTCAAATACTTCATTGTTTTGTCTGATCCTGGCTGCTTTGTGGCCAGCTTCCACCATCCTGTGTGTCGTGGCTTAGGTGGAAGAGCTTCCAGCTGAGCACTACAAGGGAGAATCAGGCTAGAAAATAGCATATGTGCATGATAAGAAGACTCCAAGGAACAGACCAGCCCAAATAAAAGAAAAAATTGGGTGTTAGTTTCACTGCAAAGGCTGGAGGGCTTCACCCGGGACTGCTGAAAAATTACATTTGAGTGGAGAAAGCACTATATTAGGCTTTGATAGCTTTGTGATAAAAAAAATTGTTGATAAACTGCACTGCTTCATCATGAATTCTTCCTTCTATTAAAACATGTACCAACCAGATTTGCATGCAGTAAAATTAATATATGGCTGGAGATTAGTGGATTTTCCACATTTTCCAACCTACTTTGTTAGTGAAACTAAAATTGTGACTCTCTGGTATCAGATGTGTTCTAAAATCTATACAGCAATAATCTCATGCTTGGAGGTGTGTATGTGTCTAAGCATTTTCTTAGATATTATAGACTCAATCTCTATCCTGTGGAAGAACACAGAGACGTCTGAGTGCTCACAGGTGGCAATGTTTCTCCACTCACAATCAGTGAGTCCCAAGGGACAAGAAAGCAAAATTTGCCCGGTATAGGGGACAGCAAACACAGAAAAACAGAAATGTGGTAGTAAATTGGAGCAATACTTCTGATCTCCCCACCCTTGCCTCCTGGCTATGGACAGCTGATGATGCTGCTTCTACACAGCTGGACTGCAGCTCCTTGTCTGGACTTGGTTGTTAGTTCACATTGACTCTGTCCATACCAATAAATTAAATAGCCTTGAAGAATGTTTCCAGGCACTAGGAATCCATCATTCAGTCTTTTAAATTGTCTGGAGGTTACTGACAGTTTAATAGCATGGACACAAGCCATCCCATGCCAGCCAGCCTCAGAACCAGAAGAGCCCTGGGCACATTGACACTGCCCCTTGCCCCCTGTTGTCAGGCTAAAGCCAAACTTGTCATAGTCCTGGTGTGGAGTCTGAGGAGAGAGGTTGCCCCAGCCCTTCATGTTGAGCTGTGCCTCTGCAGATCAAGCCCATGCTGTCTGGAGGTATTTGAGCCATTACAGTGGTGTCCGCTTTACCCAAATTGGAACATTGAGGGTCAAAACTGGTGCCAGGAGATCACAGAAGACCCCAGCTTCTCAGTAACAGGTTCCAGCTCCCCAGCCCCTTAATGTCTCACAGCACTTGCAGCCCCATTCACACACGTATTTACTACCACATTAGCGTGAAGACACTGCTCTGCACATGGAATGTCTCAGTGGGATGTTCTTGGCATTCAACCAGCCAGGAACAAGGAGCCGTGGCTGGAATGGCTGCACTCCACCACCTGCAGCTGCTCCCTGTGTCCTCCTTCATCTCTAAGCCTCAGACCCAACTTTTTAGGAAACTGAAATGATCCTGTAGTAGAGTAGAAGAATTATAATGTCTCATGCAAAATGTAAGAAAAAGGGCATACACCAGTGGAATTACCAGTTTACTAAGGAATATTTATTTGATAGGAGTCCTCTTTAGTTCTCATATGCAGAAAATTCTGCTTTGTTGACTGTCCTAAACCCCAATGAAACTCTGGTCAGCAAACCTACCTAAACAGATGAAAACATATAAACAAGAAGCCCTCCCTGAACATAAAGGTCATTCTACTCATCTTTTGCAGTGTTCAGACACGAAGATGTGCAAATCTACTTTACCAGAAAGAAATTTTGTCCACATTTAGCTGCCCCATGGAGAGGGAAGTAAGATGGGGACCCTTGCTATCAGAGCTGCCTCTTCTTTCCACATAACCTGGTGCACTTGTGTCCAGATCAGAGCCCAGCTCACTCTCCCCTAGGCTTCACCCCTATATCGCAGCAACTTAGGTACAGGATATGAGTCAGGAATCTGTAGCAGCATCATTTTAGTGCTGTTTATTTGTTTGGCTCGAAGATCAACAGCTGTTTTATTTCTTTCCTCTCCTTGGCCATTCAAGCACTGCTGTGATTCCTGTAAGTGCATTATCATAACTTTTACAGCACAGTGGCAGCAACAGCTTTGCTCCAACTCATGTCTCCTTCACCTGGATGTATGTCCAGAGGGGACCGTCCCCAGCAAAAAAATATTTCTGATCTCCATTTCTAATCTCAGATGCGTAAATCTCATCCCCAGACACTTTATAAAGTGATTTGGTTTAACTGAAAATTGGGATGGAAGCAGCAGCATTGGCAGAAGCTTAGCTCCTGTTGATACTGTAATTATTTTACTGATCATTTCATTCACACGCGGTCTGCCCTCAAGGACAGAGGTGCTACTCACCTGGCAAAGATGGGAAAAATGGAGCAGATATCAACATCATTTTCAGAAAGAAGCTGTATGAGAAAATTCCCCACTGATTCAACTAAACCTAGCAAGCCAGATAAACATGGTGAGTAAAACTACTCACTGATAGTAACTTCTGTCAGTTTTGCAAGAGAAAAGAATACTTTTTTGCTGACATAACCACTCAGCACAGTAAATCACAAGTCTTCAAGAGTTAAAAAATAATTTATAAGGGACCTCCCCACACACAGATTTTTTCAGAAATAATATCACTTGGGAATCACAGACCAAGTTTAAAAATAGTCCTATCTATTGCAAAAGAGTACTCCACCATTTTTTTTCTTCTATAGTGTTTTTGGAAGTTGGTATTTTGTAGGCAACAAACTCCATTATTGTTTTGACAACATATGGACATTTAAAGTGTAGGCACTGTTGCATTATTTAAAAGAGTAAATTGACTCTTACTTTTTGGTTTGAAGGGAAATTGCCAGCCAAACCCTTATTGAGGTCTCACTGAGAATCTGTTCATCAGACTGTGTTTTGCCTGCTGGAAGGGCATGGAAACTTTCGAGCAAAATATTGCCTCGTTCTCAAGCCTGGATGTAAAAAAATATTCAATTTAGCTGTCTTTAATAAAACAGAAACTCTGTCCATTTTCTTCAAGAGGAGCATATGCAGCTGTACTAAGAGTGACTAAAATTTTATTTGACAACCAATAGGGTAATTAGTAAATTAAAGCTTGTTTGTTTTGATGTCTCATTTATTTGAGTGACATCAGGATTTTAACTCTAAACTAACTCTTTTTTTTTTTTTTAATTCATCACCCAGTGGATTTTGTTCTTTTAAGTTTATTCCCCTGGAACACAGCTCTGCTTCCTCCTGCTGCAGAAGACCAGCAGATGTTAATCAGATCTCCGTGGGTTTTTTTAATTTCTTAAAGAAATCTTGTATTGTCAGTTTGCTTAACACTAAAGACTTCAATGCAAACCCTGACTACAATATGTCAAAGGAAAGTCTACTCATGGAGGAAGTAAAGTTACATAATCTCATTTTCAATTACATTTCATTTAGGGCATATTCTCATCATCACCCACTATTAAATACAAAGATTCTTGACAAGGAACTCCTTGAGGAAAACATGTCATGTTTAAGGATATATAGCACACATGCTTTGTAAAGGGCCAGAAACCTTGTTTAAAAAATCCTAACAGCTAAATGCTTTAACTATTCTGGGAGGAGCCTCTGCAAATCTGACCCATATAGCTCCCATTAGGGAAAGTCTGGTGATTACAGCTGGGGTACAATCCCCTTGTTGGTGTGCCCTGCTTTCACATCGTGTGTTAGTGACCTCTTCAGGGTGGACATTCACAAGACAAATTTCCTGCTAAGAAATGGACGTTATAGTCAAGTTTAAAGGAAGGTAAAGGACACTTCAGAAAATCCATGTTTTTGGTGTTTAAATGTTACAGGCTAATTTAGTACGTGGTGCAGGGCAGGGAGCTGTTGCTACGATGAACTTTGTACAGATTATTTTTGCTTTGCAGAAATGCACCCTGGCACATGGGGCAATGCAAAACTGTGTTAAATGGACCTATGTAAGAGCTGTCACCTTGGTATTAAAAAGAAATTTAGCTTCCTTGAAGGAAGTGTGATCTCAGAAAATGCCTGCCCAAACCTGGGGACACACGTGACTGCTGGATGGGTCACACTGTTGTCACAGGCAGGTTGGTGTCACGCTTTCTGCAGAACAGGAGCCTTGAGGAAGAATTCCTGGGAAAGGAAATAGGTTTCAGTCATCTCCCTCTGCTCTGCTGAGGGAGCCAGCACAGGGTCCTGCGGGAAGGTGGTGGGAAGCCATGGCTTCAAAGCCAAACGAAAACACGTATAAATTAAGCAAGAATTCAAAGCACTTTAGACTAAATTATTCTCTCGTAGAAGTTTCTTGGTGTTTGTGGAGTTACGCCCTGGATGAATAGGGTTCTCTGGATGAAAACGAATACTGCCTGACTTAAAATAGAGCATGAGCTGTTTGCAGTGGAGCCAGGCTTGTTCCCTCATGGAAAAAAATTCCTTGCAACCTTTGTACCCCATGATTTTGTGTCCTTATAAATGGGCTGACTGAATAAAACAAAAAGTAGCAGGGTACCATGCTGTGTGTACATGTCAGGCAGACTTATTTAACAGTCCTAACTTATGAGCTGGTTTTTTCCAGGGCCATAGATTTTCATTAGCTATTTGCTGTGTTAATAAGAGACAACCACAGCAACAAGTGGTACAAATGTTAGCTTTGAAACACAGAGCACCTCTTAAACCAACAGAACTGGCAATAAATGGTGTGTGTATATTCGCTCATTTGGCAAAGGTAGAAGTTCAAATTATGTCTTATGGCCAGTTGACATATACCTGACCAAATTCATCCCTAGGGCAATTCCACTAGCTTCAGAGGGGGCTACTCAGGGAATGAATTTGCAATTTTTCTCTTAACACCACTTCATTCCAAGCATATTTATTTTTTTATGGGCTATTCCATATGGTCCAGGTGATACGCCAGAGAAAGAGGACTGCAAAGACCTGTGTGCTGTTTCTGGTTCTTCCTTTGTGCCTCTGTCACAATTACTATTTCTAAGGTGTGGCTATTAACTCCACACACTTTTGTGGAGCAGGAACTGTTTCTTATCTGTATACTGCACCAAAAAAATCAGGATTTTGCTTCCTTAGAGAATTATAAAAAGGTAATATAAAAATGCAAGATATTAACATTGAAAGAATAATAAATTAGCTTGAGGAATGGTCAGCAGAATTAATCCAATCCGCTCTCCTGGTGGATTTTGCTCAGATTGAGGTAGCTGGCCCTTGTCCTCATCCACATGATGTCAGAGAATACAGATGAGACCAGTAGGTAATTCCCCAATGCTTTTCTGATTTTACCTTCTTGCTTCAAAAAGTTGGACACATCTCAGCAAGCATGGCAAAGCCCCATCTGGCTAAATCCTCCCTCATTCATTTTTTCATGTTGGCTCAGAGAGAAAATGCACACATATAAACCTGAATACAGAAATATAACCTTACTGTGAAGTCCCAGGAGAACATTTTGTTATGTGCTACCATTTTCTTCAACCGTGTTTTGCTGGGAGTCAGTGCATCATACAGCTGCTTATGAGCAATGAGCAATTTGGTGAGCTGAGGCTGCTAAGAAATGGCTACTGAGAGCCCAGACACGGGAGGAGAGGCCTCTTTGCACCTCAGGAGATGTGGTGAGATTGGTGGTCTCCCCATCAACCAGAGCAGTAAAGGGTGGCAGGAGTTGGACATTTTCTCTTGTTCACTTATCCTGCAGAACATGTCAAGGAGGTGTGCTGGTGACCCAGCCAGAAGTACAGATCTGCCTGTGAAACCAATGCCACCAGCTGCACATCTCACCTGAAACTGGAAAATCTGCTACCTAAGGATGTAATCAGCACAAACACAGAGACAGTAAAATTTTGACCAAGGAACACTGGAAAGCTGGAAAGAGCTGCCAGAACTGCTCTTTATCTGTAGATGCTTTATCTGTTGGGATATTAAAAGGCTTTGTCTGTTGGAACATATAAAGTTGGGCTGCTCTTGCATGGAGATGTGTCATTTCTTTGTGCCACACACTCTGTAGCTACTGTCACAGCTCTACGTCTTGCCAGCGTGGTATTTCTTAGATTTGGCCCTTAGAGTGTGATTGGTGAAGACAAAACCACTAAATTCAATGAAACCAGTCTGAAAATTCTAGAAGTAAATTGTGGATTTTAAAATTAAACATTTAAAATTAAAATTTAAAAATTTGCTATCAAAATTGTGTCATTTATTCAATTTCCATTACAATTTAATTTATAAAAGCACAAAGAAAAATTAAATTCTTAGTCTGTTATATATTCAATCCTGTATGTTCAGTATGTGTGATCTGCATGGTTGTCCTTTCATGCTGGTGTCATGCTACTCATTCCAGCTGCTGTGAATCCACTTGAATTTTTTTTCCTGGGATTTTCTGGCTTTGTATCTTCAGAACTGATTTAGTCTTGCTGAATTTCTGCCCATTTCCCATCCTTGTGGGGCTGCAGAGTTCAAGTCCTCCCATCCCTCTCTGTTCTGTAGTTCCTGGGGAGTCCCCCAGCCTTGTCAAAGCTTATTTGCCCCTGCTGAACTGCCTGAGAGGCGAGGGACTGGGGCAGCATGCCTGCTCAGGCTGAAACACTTGTGCTTTAAAATCCAGGGTAATAAGGAGAGAAAATTTCTGGCTTGAAGCTGTCTGCTGGCCGTATCCTATGTGAGTTCTCCCTTCAAAAATTATTATGCTCCTTTTTAAAATTAATTCCAAACAAAACACTGGTGGATGCAGTTTCTGAAACACTGGTAGCTCAGTTTTTGTGTTAGTCATGCGGATATGCTACCGGCAAAGGAGACTTCTGCATAACCTGCTGCAAATATATGACAGACAGCTTGTCAGGAAATGCTCGATATAGCCAATGATTTGGGACTAATTTCATGGATGTTTTCCAGTTTCTATTTTCTCCCCCTGATCCTCCTTTCTCTTTCTCTGAACAAGAGGGCTCCTGAAATTTCCTGCTTAACATCTTTCACTTTGAATAAAAGATATGCTAAACATATCCCCTGCAGCTGGTCCTGCTGAAATTGCTCCTCTGGAGGGACCAGCAGATGATGTTGGTGGATTTGAGAAGGTCCAGGCGGGAGGATTTAGCCCCCAGCACAGCCCACACTGAAGCCTGCAACCCGAAACACCCCCTCCACCTCTGCTCCCCACCTTCCCCTGGCACACGCGTGTGCGCGCGCACACACATGGGGAGGCAGGGGGGACTTTAAATGAACCCAGATGGCTGGCACACAGGGAGTAGGCATCCTGGAAAAGTGCCCCAGGGCGCTCTGGTTGCTGTCATCCTATTCTACAAACCAAGTGCCTTCAAGATGTCTGTGTTGTTTCTTAATCGGAGATCACTCCCGTTTGGGCTCTTAGCCCCTTCCTGTTGGGAAATGTCAGTGAGGCATCAGAGAGATACACAGAGATTGATTTGACTCAAATCAACCATTCCCTTAACTCAGAGGTTGTAGATTATTATCCTTAATAAAGACCATATTGTAATAAAATCCAAATCAGATCCCAATTGAGAGACTGTACTTTCCCTTCTCCTGTGTGTGTACCGCTGTTTGATTGATCTTATTCTTGTGCAAGAGAAGTTAATTGTCTAAGAGTAATATAAAATGTTGATGAAAAGTGTGAATGTGATGAATTCCGATAACCAGTTTCAATTACTTTTTTCTTCTTTGTTTTTTTCTGTTTTGGTCATACGGAACACATGTTTCTTTATTTCTCTATAAAAATATGCAAACAATTACCTGGCTTTGGAAACATAATTACAAAGAGGTTCATCTCCAAAAGGTTATTATTGATTTATAGAGTTCTTTAGTTTAATGGAAGACAGACAGGAATAAAAAGAAACTCTACCTTCCCCACAAATAATAGATGAGCTAGAAGGGTAATGTAAGATTTAGAAGTAATTTTTATAAGATACACAAGCTGCTTGTTTTGGACAGGTGTTTCTTGTACCTGCATAGAGTCATTCAGAAACCATAACATAGCAAGGCTAGTACAGGCATCTTCTCCTCTGAGTGATTCAGCATGAGGCATTCTGACAGGCCTTGATAGCCATCTATCACGGGGCTAGATGATAGTGTTATCTGCAGATAGCACTAAAGACCAAGTATGTGGGATAATGGGTAACACCAGACCTGGTGCTGGATTTTAAAGGAGAGGTACATGAGCAGAAGTGCATCTAAGAGGAAAATCAGTGAACTTGTGATTAGCAGCTACCAGCCAGCGACTTTGGAGCGGTTTGTTGGGGTTTTTTAAATGGGTCCAGATTTATAGATGAATGTGTGTAGGAGGTTAGAGCCCAGATTCTGTACACCTGACCTTCCTCTATCTCACCTTGGACTCTCAGGGAAACATCTCAGTGGCATAGGTGGGAAAGGGTCCTCGCAGAGGACACCACCTCCAAGAGTTGAGGGTTTGGGCTCTTTTTCATGTAATTTTTTTGTGTGATTCTGCTTTCTGATACCATGAGCCCTTCAGGGCAAGGACTGCCACTTTGTCTGGCATCCACCCATGACTGGTAGACTATGGTGGGATGCTGGTGGCATCACCCAGTGGCTTGATGCTTCTGACTGGGCTTGTGTACTCATTACTCAGCAAATCCTGCTAAGAGAGAGATATGGGTGCTACAGCCATAGGCAGCAGCAGAGTTGATTCCCTCTTTTCTGTAAGTATTGAGACAAAACAAAGCCTGGTTTATCTTATTTAAGTGTGCAGCAACCTAGGTTTGCTTTTAAACCCACAACCTGGAACAAATATTATATTTATGGTGTTGCAAAATTATTCACCGTTAGCAACTGTTAATGCTGTATACGATTCATCCATTTGGATTTAGGCAAAACACCTCTGGTTCTCATTCACATAACATCCTGTGCTTCCCTCTTTCTGGTTCCAGCTCTCAGGTAAGCACCCCATCAAGGCTTTGAGGCTTTGGGGTGGGAGCTTTCTCGTGCCCTGAGAGCCCTTGTGGAGAACACACTTTTGTTGGCTCTGCTTTATAATTAATATTACCTGAATCTGATAAAACAGCTTGTAAACAAACACAGTCTGAAGCAATTTAATGGAGAAACAGATAAAATCAATAGTGCATCATATGCCCTGTGGTTTTAATTGCTCTTGATGGCCATTCAGCTTGTCTTGTTGTTGTTTTTCTGTCTACAACATGGAAGTTTTCAGAATAATGGTCTTTTGTCTGGCAGCATTGCTGAGGGAGTCAAGAGCTCCCATCTAGCTGCTCTGGGCAGCTCCAATACAGCCTCAGTGTGGCCGTGTGAGCTCTGCTGGCACCCCAAAGCAGCAGGATGGGGCTAGATTGACAAACTGTATTTGATTTTATTAAATCATTTTTATTTTGGGTTTGGGTTGCCCGTTGGAAAGATTTTCTGTGACTGCTGTAGATGAACACCTTCTGTACAAGCATAGCTGCAAAGATCTTTCACGCTGTCCTTTTAGCACACGTTTGAGATCCCTGGGTTTAACCCCCTACATAGATACAATTTGTTATATTATTCTCAGCAGAACACAAGCCTTTCTGCTTTATGCCTTTTGACAACAGTAAGCAACTGCTGCTGCTGAACATGATCATAATTTAACTTTGGGGCTAGCAATGTAGAAAATAAGAAGGGCAGAATATGTTCCATTTTACATACAATCTTATAATGAGCCATAGTATCCTCTTGTTGATTTTACCATATGAGAAAATAAGACAAGCAACAGGTTGGCTGAAGAATTCTCTTGCCTTATGTGCCTATATTGAATTACTGCTTCACACCTGATAACATTCATTTAGTTCCAATTCTCAAAGGTATTTGGATTCCAGATCCCTCTCATAAACTAGAAGCCAACTGAAGTCATGGTCCGTGAATAGTATTTAAGAACTTTGAAAACTTAGAGGATCCAACTCATTGTAAATGAAATGGATAGTTAATTTTGTGTCCTGTAGTTCATAAGAAAGCAAATTTAGGAAACTTAATTGTCCTCAGTAGTTCCTAAGATTTTTTTTCTGCCAGATGCACCCTCAGCAGTGGCAAAAGTATCAGTTACACTATCCAGCAGCAGAAATAGCAACAGGTACTTTCTGTTTAAAGCAGCCAGAAGAGCCTCTGATGATATCTATGCCTCAGTACCATGACACACTTCCCGAGGTATGGGAACGTGAGACTTACCTGAGCTTCACCTTAATACTAAATCTCCAGCTCAGCCTAGGCAAGCCAGCTGTATCTCTCTGTCCCCTCAGCTTTGTTATGCAAAGCTTCTGCAGGCAGACCTGGCACATCTTGGTCTGTGAGCTGAGTCACATCAGAGGTCAGTAAAAAAGTCCTGTTTTTTACTGTCATGTAAAGCAGGGGAAATACAGCAGATGGAATAAATGCCTACAGAATCCCTCAGAGGGAAAAGTTACTAACCTCTGAGTGGCCCACAGGGTCCTATTTTCTCCAACTAGAGCTGAGCTGTGTTTCCTTTTATTGCACAGCCTTAATAGTGATCATTGATCAGCACAGCCAATGTTATTTAATTTTGTTTAGGGCTCATTTTCAAATGTGATTGCAGTTACAGTTTTGCAACTTATTCATTTTGCATCTCATGATAATAGAGGAAAGTGGCACAAAGGATGTAAATGGTGACACTGTGCAGCTGACTCAGTAAAGTGAATTAACAGCTAATAGCTGGCAGATAGCAACAGATCAGTTGATTAAACAGATGGCAGAAAGCTTGACATTTGCCATCCACAAACTCAGAATATTGCTCTCATCTGTTCTCTAGGAAATACTTCAGGAAACAAAAGTTCTCTCTATGGCTTCAGTCTGCTAAAAAAGCAAACAGGAGAAGGTGACCTGCTTCCCTCCAGAGAATTGAAGAGCTGGTGCTTAGGAAGAGAACAGGAGAAAAAGCCATATCCTCAAGATGATATTTCTGCCAATAAATGGAGAACCTGCAAGATCAGCCCCAACATTCAGAAGAGACACCTTCTCCCTGGTCCTTCCTCTAGTGACTGGGTGCTCTAAACTGCAGAAGGAATAATATAGCTGAAAAGAATGACTCAACTATTTAACTCCTTCCTTAAAAGGAAACCGTTCAAATGCTTCCTTCATTTGTCTGTCCCAGTGGTGTATGAGAAAAATGGCTTGTGGGCTCTGCCTGGTGCCACAGAGATGAGAGGACGCACATGGCTCGCTGCTCCTCTCTAAGGATCTCTTTGTTCTTCCCAGTCCCTGGGGCACATGTTCCATGTGAGGCAATGACAGTTTTTGTTATCACACAGACGTATCAGTTTCAGTGACAATCAGTCCCTTTTCAAAAAAACATTATTTCTCATGATTGTCTCCCTCTTGGAAAATGTGGCCTTTAAAGCCAAAGTGAGGGGAAAGAAGAATGAGGGGGAGACAACAAATGTCCTGGCGACACAGAAGTTAAATGGTGTGTTATGGGACAATCAGTCAATCGGCTGGAAAGGGTATAAATCAATATGTGTGCACGCAGAAAGGAAACACTGGACCTTACATTGTGAAAGAAAGAGAGACCGTTTTGTCCTGCCTGTGCAGGTTTAGCAGACACTGTGAAGGAAATGGCTCATACAAGAGGCATAAAGAGAGGGAAGGAGGCAGAGGAGAGGGGGGAAGGGGGAAGGGGGGAAGAAGGTGAGGGGCTTGCTAATAACTGCATGTTTTTTGCTTCCTTCCTAACTCAGTGATACATGTGACCTCATGAAGCCAATAAGTTATGAGCATCTGATGTAAAAGTTCCCCCCCAAAAAGCTCCTTTAGCAAAGACCACTGGGTAAACCATGTCATGACTAATTTCTGCAAATGCCTTGATTTAAGGCAGGCACAGGACCTGAAATTCACACCAGCTCTTTGTGTGCTGGAGTCACGCAGATACCAGGCTTGGTGAGAAGAAACTGCATACTTCCTATTTTATTTCACCACTGCTCGACCTGCTTTTCCTCAGACTTAAAATCATTTGCCAGGTCAAAATAAACTCTTCAGAATCCCAATGTGAAAAATGTACCTAACAATTCAACCCCTGTAAGTTGGGAATTGGAAGAGAAAGTGCAGTGGAGTCTAATTAAATTATATAATAAGCAGCTTAACTTGTGGTTTCACTTTGGTTTCTGTTATTCTTATTATCATAAGCACTGTAGCTGGCAAAGAGCTATTGAAATATGCAAAGCAGAAATGACCAAACTGGAGATGTTTGGGTTTCACAAGAGCTTGTCTGTCAGAGGTTGGTTTTGCAAAGTTGAATCCAGAAGGGAGGTCAGGTTAATTCCAATTTAGTTCAAAATTTTCCTCACAGGTAGCAATGAGTTCTACATTTGACCTATCTTTATTAAAGCAAAAAATCAAAGGAGATCTGGATTTGCAAATACTCACCTGTCAGGTCCTGGTTTGCAAAATGAAAACCAGTGCTGGTTCAGATTTGGGTGAAGCTGAGTATATAATCCTGGCTTTAACCTTCTCTCATTAACAAGGTAGTTGATATCACCCAGAAGATGGCACTTCAAAGACGGGATGGTGCTCCTGGCAGCCTGGCAGTGTTGTAGAATGGTCACCCACCCCACCTCTGTGAGCTACCAAAGCTTGCCCTTTGCTGAAGCCTAGTGCCAGGCATACAGCTACAGGAGCCAGATAAGCAAAGCTGCTGATGAAGTGGGTGAGGGAGCGCCCAGATAAACTCCCACCAAAGAGGGTGACAATTTGCAGAGGTCAGGAGCTGCTGGCAGGGGACAGTCCCACATCTTAAGCCAGTACCATTTTTTGAGTAATATTTTATGGTCTGTCTAGAATATATATGTTGGCTGAGATTTACACCGTACTCTGCCTTAGTTGTCAGTAAAGCTGTCCAGTATTTACATAGCAGTGGGTTCCTTCGTAAGTGAATGCTCGTAAATTTGGCTAATCATAACAGAGATCTTTCAAACAGTTTGCTATACATCTCATCCTGCTATGGAAACAGGTTGCACTGCCCACTGAAATCTGAATCTGGATCTAGGTCTATGGTTTGGCAACATTTCTAGTTTTGAAGACTGTCTCATGCAAGAGTCAAATAAGAATAATTTCAGTCTGTTTAGTGGTCTATAAATCCAAGTGCCCCAAGTACCAATGAATCACTCTGTTCTCTGCCCCAGGGGTTTGACTATTACAAACAATGACTGAAGTCATCAGCACAAGACGAGGTCACAGGCTGAAAGAGGAAAATATGCTTTTTCATTTCTAGAATAAAAAAACTGAATGCATTGTCTGAAAATGTCAGTGCATGAACTAGGCTAAATGGAAGCAGACTAAGTTGGGCTCTGACATCTAATGCTTCCTCCTCCACTCCTATTTTGTTTAATTTGACAGCTACTTACCAAGACACACAAGCTCGAAAATTCCAAATAAGTTGCTAAGGAAGAAGTTTACCACGTTATCTATCTTCTTTCTTGGCACTGGAAGGTCTAAGGACTGAAGGTAGGGATGAGAAGGGAGAGCTCTGGGCTCCAACTTGGATGCTGCCTGTTTGCCACTGCAAACAAGGCACTTAAACCCTCTGCCAAGGCCATTCTGTAGCAGTTATCTGCCTTGCAGTGGTGAGGTGTTGCCTAATGAACAATTACTGCCTGGGAAGCACAGTGAGAGTCACAGAGCCAGCACTGAGCATGGGGTGAGCTGCCAAGCAATGTAGGGGTTCATCAAAGGTTGATGATCTCCAGATCATGCTGAGGAAAAACTATTTACCATGCACAGAATTGGTGATTCTCAGTCTCAGGCAATGCCACAGTTTCTCAGGGTTAGTTAAGAGAAAATATCTCATGTCTTATTTATTTTTGTATTCATATATATATTCAGAGTTACACATATATATATATCTATATAGATAAAGACAATCAATCTAGTCAAGGTAAACCACTTTAAAAGACTTTCTGCATACCATCAAGTAAAAGCACGAGCATTGCAGGCACTACAGAGCAGGAGTGACTTTTAAGGAGCTTTCAATAACTGCAGGATTTTTTTCTCCATCTGGCAAATCAAATATGACCCTTGGATCGTAAATCCCCAGAAAATACAAAAAATGTCATCTTTTATGTAAATGCACTGTTTTCCCAAACTTTCTATTAGGGTTCAAGGCCAAAAGAGTTTGAAAAAACCTCTTCTGTTGAATATATAATTTCCCAATGATATGTGCATTCAGTGTTTTTACTTTAGGCTTTATCCTATAAATAGAAAAAAGTGCAGCCTTACTTGTCAAGCTGCCATGGAAGATGCAGAGTTAGAGATCAGTCTGAACCAAACTTCAGATGAAACTTTGGTTCCAGTGAAGTGACTGTGTGTGTTTTCTCAGTGGCTTTAGTGGAGCCTGCCCCTCCATTGTCTTGCTCAATCCCAAACTTTAAAATGGTCAAGATTCATATCAGTGGCTGATGGGATTATTACTACCTCCTCTAAATCCAAAGGTATAAAAAGGAAGCAGTAATCAAACACATCCCAGACTTAATGTTTCATCAGTAAAACTGCCTCTAACATATGTTCAGTTGATGACAATTTTCACTTCAATGCCAAGAGTTTGAACTTGTTCTCTGATAGACGCTTTTTGTCTCACACAGCAGTAAATGTAGGAGTCAAAGCAAAATTCAGATTTACAAAGAAAGTATGACCTCATCTGGTATTCTGTGTCTAACGATGTACAACATAAACAAACAGCCAGTAGTCCCAAAGTAGCTTGTTTCATCTGTGTTTAACCACTGAGAGTTTTCCGTTGTCCCTTTTAGATGGAAGATCCTACTGTCACATTCTTGTTCCTGAGATTTTGGTACACTCTTTCAAAAACTGTAAAGGTACATTTCTCATTTCTTGCTAAGATGATGCAATTGGGGTAGAACAACAGCTGCTTTGTCCAGGACTAGCAATCCTCAGCCTTAAATTCCTTAACGAGAAATAATTCAAATACAGAGCCATGACATTTGCCTTTAAAAGGAGAAAAGGATGTTTTTCACTTCCTCTCCATTTTTTCCTTTAATATGCAGCAATATTTGAAATCTGGCAGAGAGGGAGGTAAGGGGAAGAAGAGCATTTCTGAGTAGAAGATAAATTCCAGCAATAAGTTAAAGTACCTGCAGGCACAATTTCACTCAAACATCCATCCTCTGTGTGCATGTAGGCAATTAGCTTGTGTACTCCTGATAATGCTCTGCTTGCTAAAGTTAGTGGCAATCTTTTACAAAGAATGTTTCCCTGACTAAAACTATCAAAGGCAAAAATATTTTGCAGAAATTTCTGACCTTTGATGAGAATCTGTTTTCAAATATAAGAGAGAAAAAGAAATCTTTTTATCCTCTAAGAACACAGCACTTCCATTTCCCAGAAAGATGACTTTTTATAAGAGTTTTTATTTCATGTTGTAACAAAATAGGTTTAATGATATTAAAATAAAATCAAATGATATATTATTAAGTTAAAAAACTAAAAATACTGGCACATGCATATCAATCAATTATTTCCATTTCTGAGACATGCTTTGGGGTTTGCTTTATTCTGGAATGATCATTTTCTACACTTTGACATTCCACCTCAACATGAAAAATCTTGCTTTTATGCTGCTCCGCCTCCTGCCCCCCCAAAAAAAACCCACCAAAAACCCCAAACAAACAACCCACAAACCCCTTTGTATCTCTGGCTGTTTATCCTGTGCTGTTAGGACCTAGATATGCAGTTTTAAAAGGTGCATCAGCAGTTGAAGCATGATTGAAAGGTATAGCCATAAGTCCTTTGGGCAACCAACTGTGTCAGCAGTGGAAAAGTCAGCCTTTGGGAATGCTAATCTTTCTTTAGGTTTACCATGTAGATGGAAACATGAGCAAGAAAGTGTTTAGTTCATCTCAGGCTTCTTCAATGTTCTGTGCTGAAAGATTCTGAAAAACAAAACAAAACAAAAGAGCCAAAATGTTCCCTTTTGTAGCTCCAGTGAGCCAACACCCTTTCATCAGAGGTGAATTGGCCCAGTCTTCCCAGTTGCTGTAACTCTTTAACCTTAGTGCGTATCCTAAACCTCAGACTGATTTAGTATTTAAATGATATACAATAACCATCCTGTTAAATGTAAATTAAATGCACACTTATTCTTTAAGACAATTTAAAGTGTCACCTTTATAGCTATGAGGCTGTGACATTTCATGAACTCACAGCCACATCTTCCCACTGATAATGCCAAGCTGAACTGACTGGGCTAAATTCAGCTATGGGGTAACCAAATGCAATGTTCTTGCTGTCAAAGGAGTTTTACCCTTTTACACCAAAGCTGATTCCAGGCTTTCATTATCTACACTTATACCTAGCATAATTTATTTGAGAAAGTAGCTGAGAATAGTGATGTTTCAGATGTTATTCGCAATAGAGGCATGATGTTCCCTAGTATGTATGTCGGCTTAGCTCCTTCAACTTCTTCCTTTATGCTGGGTGAGGATACAGCCCTAGCTGGAAAGCAAAGACAAGAAAAACTTTACCTGAACTGAACTGTTCTTGGAGAACTAAGTGAAATCATAGAGACTGATGAAACAATGAATAGCAATTTATATGCAGTGTGAGCTAAAATGACAAAGCAAAAGCATGGGGTTCAAGAAGATATTTTTGACAAGAGATGACTGTCCTTCAGGGTGCTTCTGAGAAAGACTGAGCATGAAACATTGGTGGAATGTTGGGAATCTGAGCACAAGAGCCCGGATTTGCAGATATTTAGGTGTTCAAAGATGCAAATTGGTACTTAGAGCTGTTACCTTTGTTGGTGTGTCTGAACTGGAGAGCTGCCTATGAATATTGTTTGGCCACAGGATGCCCGTGGAAATCAGACTGGGTGGTAATTTGGGTAAACACAAAACCAACATTGGAATCAATTGTGATGTGAATGAAATATTTGCATAAGCAGTCTGTTCTCTCTGGAGGTTGTCCTGTACTGTGCACAGCCCTCTCCTTCAGAAGCTCTCCCTACATGGCTTCCTCTCTACCACATCTTCCTTGCTCACAGCACCTCCTTACAGTAATTAGAAGCTCTCCTTATGTTGTTCTCCAGTAATCCTTCCATTTCAAAATCTATGGCATAATTGGCCTTCTTAATTAGTACAGAGTACAGAGAATTTATCTGAAATACCTTCTGCAACAGCATTAGAAGTTAGAATGCATTATGAAGTTTTATTGCATGTTTTTCCCTTCACCTTGGACTCCTCAGACTAAGGAAAACACCTGCTTTTCAGTGTCGAGTGTTTTAAATAAAATGCATTCTTTATTGTCAATGCGTAGAGCTGGTAAATTGACAAATTCATCATCCTATTATAATCCCTGCACCTGTCCCAGTTTGCAGTCTGTGGTGTGTTTCAGCTCATGTATGGTGAGTGCATCTGCTTAACAAGGACAGTTAGCTGGCAGAATTTGTTTATAAACCAGTGAAGAGCTAAATGAGGTAAACTGCATTATCTTACATGTTAATTGTGTTTCATTGCAGACAAACATTTATTAAAGATGCAGACGGCACACCATACGTTCTAATTGTGTTTGCATCCCTTTCTGGTTTTTTCCTGGTTTCCAGAATTTCTGTTTCAACATCATATTTCAGGGATTCAAGATGCAGCCTGAGATATCCCTAAAAAAGACACTCATAACAGTGCCCAATAGATGTGCACACAGGCACACATGGAGGAGCTGGGCAAGTAATTTGCAGGAACAGTTTATTAGAAGGATGCTGCCATGTTCTCCTGTCTGGAAAATGTCTCTGAAGAGAAGCAAATTTCTGGGAATGTGACCATCATTTTGAAATGACATTGCAAATATCTTCTGACTGCAGTTTGCAGTTTCCTTGGTGGCAGATATAGAGCTCCTTGAGGTACCTGGCTGTCCATCCTTGTTTCCATCACTTCCCTCCCATACTTCAACCAGGGATCACACAATACCTGTCAAAGACAGACTTGCAGATCTCATCTCACAAACAAAATTTGGCACACTGATTCTGCCCAAAACTTTTTTTTTTTTCCCCTCCAACTTATGATTTGAAAAGACCAGGTGGCACAGGGGCTCAGGAGGTGGAGGAGCAGTGTTGCTTGGCAATTTGGGAGCTGAGGTAGAGCTACTCATGTCATAGCCAAATCAGTGGAAAGAGTCAGTACAAAATGGATAAAACCCTAAACAACACCCAGACAACCCTAGGTCTGGTGATGAACTAAAACCGGACCTCTGGGACCTTGTCCTGCCACATAGCCAAAAGAACCTCTTCCTCCCCTTGCCCTCTCTTTCTGCATGGTAGGTTATTATCTGATCCTGAACTTGCTTTTATAGGAGAAGGATGATTGGAGAAATCCCTCCTCCCATGTCCTCCAGTCCTCACTACCTGAAATCTTTCTAGAATCAAAGTGACTTGTAACTGAGGAAAGACTGGCTGGTCCAGCAGCAGTACCAAAATATTAAAATATGAACAGTCTGAAGACAACTGCTCAGTTGGGAGGTTGTACAGGCAGGATGGACTTGCTGCAGAGGTGCTATAGGAAAACAAGGGGGACTTGGGGGTGATAGTATTGTCCTTCAGATATATAGTTGTTGCAAAACGTCATTCACTGGTTTCCTACTGCACATCTGAGGTCTGAGGGACTGAAAGAGACAGGAAAAAGGTTTGCCTTTTAAAAAATGTTTGCCTTTTAAATGTGAGATGGAAAGGTAAAAAAATGTGGACCTCCTAGTGCCACAGCTCCTGAGACAGTTTCCTGAGGAGCCACCACTCTGCTGTTCCTGCCAGGATGATGCTGGATCCCACCACCACGCCCTGCATTCCTGGGTGCTGCCCCATTGTAAGACAATTAAAAACATGGCAGTGTCAGAACTCAGGCAGCCCCCCAGCACTGCCAGAGAAGATACATCTGGTCTCGGTTTGTTGACTTTTCTTGGGAATGCTTCCAAATTAAAAGGACATGGGGAAATCTTTGAAAGATGGAGTTCCCTGTGCTAGGCAGTGTATTTTGTAGGCAAGCAAATCTCTCTTTCAACAGCAAAGCAGACTCTGTATCCTCATTAAAGGGGCACCCAAGACTCACCTGCTGGTGACCGAACACTCCGGTCATTTCTGAAGGTGAGGCCAAGTCCTGGCACCAGAAGTTAAGCGTAGGAACAAAGGTCAGACCTCTGCAAAAGCTTAAATACAGGTCTGGATTTACAACAACCCTAGGGAAATTAGAGAAAAACAACTTTACTGGGGCAAGAAGGGTGCAGAGAATGAAACAGAAGTTCTGGCCAGAGAGAAGAGGAATGAAAAATAAATCTGCCAGCCTGAGGAACTACATAGCATGTGGCTTTCATCCACTCTGCTTCTTGCTTCATATGCAAAGAGGCTGCAGAATTAGATTCCCTAATCCAAATGCTTTAGGACTGATTCTCTAATTTCCCTTGGACATTCATTAGTTTTTTTAAAAAAATGAGTGGTAATGCTGCTTGCATTTTTTGGTTATGGGAAGATTAAATGAAGGAAATCTTTGCCTAGAATAATCATCGTTACTTAACCTAAATTTATTCCATTCCCCTGAAAATTTGAAAAAGTGCAGCTCTTTGGTTGCTGAAGCTACACTGAAGTAAAACTCAACAACTTGCTAAAATATTGCCATATGAGTAGAAATATTCAGCTTTGAGGAACTGATGTGGTGGAGGAATAAAAGGTTGTTTGTTAGTGCTGGCTGGCACTGGGTTTTAAGCAATACCAACAAGCCTGCCAAAAAGAAGCCGATAACAAGGCTTTCTGAATATCTTCCAAAGCTTCACAGAAATACTTGCTTGCATAATGTTTTACACTTAAGCTCTTAAAAGTTCACCAGAGAAAAGTGGCTTTAAATCTGTGCGAGTGCCACACACACAGACGTATGAACACAAAGCAGGAAGAAAACTGACATTTAACAAGAAATTTTTAAAGTTTAAGATGTTTGCAGATTGAATGTACACAATAAGATAAGTGTTTGTGCTCTGCATTGTAATTTCTCCCCTGCAGTACACAAATGGCTTAACATCTTAGTTGGATTTAGCCTCCTGGCTGACCTACACTTATGCTTTAGCTCTTTCTCAGTGTCTTAAACCAAGGGAGAACTTGAAGCATGAACTTGAAGCATACTTTCCTTTCCCTTCCCTTCCCTTCCATTCTTCTTGTTTCCTTCCTGGTAGTACAGTTTTAACTCAGATCTAAGAAAATTTTTGTTCCTGTGTGTGAGGATTCTGCTACTTGCCAGCATAAAACTTGAGGCAAGCAGCTCTATATATGGTACTCCTGATGCCTTTCAGTCTTGAGCTATAAAATCTCTTCTTGCTCTAGTCTGAGCTCTCCAGGGCAGGACTATGTCCCTGAAAATTGTGTGTATGGAAATTAAAAGCCAGTTTAGGGAGGTGTGACCAGAGCAAGATCTATAGTTTGACAACATAAATTTGAACCTGATTCTCTAGAAGTAAAAAGCTACTGTAGGCAGCATTCCTTCAAATCAAACTATCATGGGCAAAATCCTATTTCCTAAAATGTTTTATCAAAATGTGGAGTGAAATCCTGGCCCTGTCATGTCAGTAATAGATTTCCTATTGTTTTGATCAGCTGCTTTATTCCATGCAGGAATAATCTATCTTATCCCTGTATGGTGTTTCCAGACTGCATACAGTTCAGTACATGTGCAGTAAATCTGATTCAGTGTGGCTGCCAGTTGATAACATTCCCAGATGCCTGGAAACCCCAGATAAACATGGACAGTTTTAGAATTTAGAAATTCTAAAATTCTGCCAAGACAAAATTTCTGGATAGAAAGGGAAGAAATGTTTGGGAAGCTGTGGTACATAATGATGTACCTTTATGCAGGTCAGTATTGTCTTATGGAAGACTCAGAGCCTTTGAGTTTATATCTGCTTTTGATTTGTACACAACTGAAACAGATTAAGTTGGGTTTTTTTATATGTCATGGCAGAAATGTGATGTACTGCAAAAATGTCCTGTGCCCAGTCAAGTAATGGAATTCCCTGATTCCAGACGGTCCTCAAGCCCGTGAAGCAGCACAAACCATGTCCAGCTCAAGGGGCACCCCACCCACACCTTTTGTTGTTCTCCATGAGGAGTGTGGTATGAGGCATTACAAGGTGAAGGAGGGAGATGCACAGTGAGTGCCTTGTTTGCAGACCCAGAGCCCAGTGACGTGGGATTGCTCTACTGCTCCTGCTCAAAAAAAAACAAAAAGCAAAAAAAACCCAGTCAAATGTTTCAGCTAGAGCACACACTGTCCTGGAAGCACAGGAAAAACTCCTCTTATTTTCTACTAAAGGGAATAACCTTAAAATAGTGAAGATTTTTTGTCTGCTCAAGGAAAAGTTTCAAGTGCTCATGGGAGTGAAAAACACAATAATACGGGCCAGTTTGAGGCAGTGATGCCATATCAGACTGCTGAAAGCAGGGAGAGCTGTTTCTTCAAGGCACCCAAATTATATTTTTTCCCCCCATGTGAGGCTAGTCCTGCTAGCTGCTCATCAAGTGACTGGAGACATCAAATGACCTGATTACAGTCACACTTACTCGTGAGTCTGAAGTGGCTCAGGACAGAGATTCCAGCATCTCTGAAAGCTGAGCTGTAGGACAGAAATTATTTCTGTGAACTACATGAAGATGCACTAGTGGAAATGAAGAATGAATTTAGATGTCTGAATTTCATTTTCAGTAATAGCTGCTGCCCTGGAGGTGAGGCAAGAGATGTTAATGTGCCTTTTCTAGAGCTGTTCCCCCATTATGTCCGGAGACAGGTGTAAAAACAGACTTTGAAAGAAGCAGTTGGAGCATTGCAATGTCTTTTGTCTGATAAAGATAGAGGAAACCCAAAGATTTGCCACCTACACTCTGCAGAAATCAAGGAGAAGGAAATTTCATGGGAGAGCGGGAAAGTAGGACCCAAATATTTCAATGTCCTCTGAAATCACTGCTCAAACTAGGAGTCACTGCTGAGCCTGGAGCAGTGCCCAGGTGCTGCCACCCTCGGAGCCTGAGCAGGGGCTTATCTTTGGCAGTCAGCACCAGCTCCAAGGTCTGCAGTGGAGAGAGCTTGCCCTGCACACCTCACACACCTCACTCCCTGTGCCCTGGGCCTGATTTCCTCCTCTCATGCAGAGTTGTGGGCAGCACAGTCACAAAACCCCCTGGAAAGAGAGGAGAGAAAGGGACCATAAGCAGAAGAAACAGATGAAGTTCACTTTCTACATCTGTTTTTTATTGAGGGAGCTGTTACTGTGAGTAATGTCAGCTGAGACATCCCAAGTGATTGCAGCTTGAATTTTTAAGCCAGGCTATAAATATCTGGGGTTTTTAAACAGTGATTATTGTTTATGTTTTCTTCCTATTTACTCTCCTTTGATTTAGTGGCACAGGGAGGTTTGTATCACTTCAGTGTGTCGGTTGGAAGCAGCCATCAGCTACGTAACAGATAACCTCTCCTGCATGACACGGTTCAGGATTGTGCTGTCTGTCTCCTCTCTGCCTTGTGACCCCAGGTGGCTCAGAAGTACCTTGGGTCAAACTTATTATATACTATTCACTATCCCAATAAACAAGTAGCGTGTTGTCACATTTGGAGTGCTGCGTATTTTTCTAGTAATTATGCCTTATTATATATTTACTATTCAGAAAATGCAGGTGTGGGCTGTTGAACTGGGGCCAATGAGAATTCGCCAAACTGGCAGCAATTGCTTGGTGAGTCATGTTTCACTGTCTGTTGGTTTTATAACTGTTTTCACTACTAATTTAGCTCTGCGATGCAATATGCAATTAGTCCTATTATGGAAGCAGCTGTATTCAGTTTTACAATGGCACTTTCCCCTTTGGCTTGTACCAGAGCCTGTTGTGGTTCTGCTGATTTGATGACTGAAGCTGTAAAGTGGTATCTGGATGAGCCACAGCAAGCCATGAGCCTCATACAAATATGATTCTTCTCATACACCACTGCTCTAATGCTATTTCTTACAGCCCAATTAGAAACGCGGTCACAGAGAAAAGCTGTTTCATGCTACAGTAAGTACTACTGTCATGCAGCGATTTGTTGCCTTGCTGGTATCACCTCTGCAGTCTTGCAGCTTATTATAAATAACATTTGGTAGCCAGAACCTAAAAAAAAAAAAAAAAAAATTAAGCTTCTGTTTGGGAATAAGTATCTCCTTGGAAATCAGCCTTTCCAGGCTTCAGAAATTAGTGTCCAAGCTTCAGCCCCTGGACGGTGGCCACAGGGATGAAGTAGGGCCATGTGGGGATGGTGGCTGGGGTGTACAGTGGGAGATTTTGGGCTTGAGCCCATGAAGCCTCAGCTTGTCATGATAGTGACAGTGACAAACCAAGGCTTTGCAGGCTCACTGAATCCTCCTGGGGTCCGTGCCCAACCCTAAAACACCCAATGCCACTGTCATGGTAGGTCCCTCCACCCAGCACTTGGATAACAAGCATGAGCAGCCGTTCTCCAAAATTACACAAGAGAACAGCCAAGTAAATACAAATATCAATTACACTAATTAGCTGCCTTTGCTGTCAACAAGGACGTTATGGAAATCAAATACATATTGCACATTAGTTTAATGTGTACTAGAGCTACTCTGCTAAAAAGAGCAGGGTCTTGAAAAATCACTGACAACATTCACTACATTTTTTCTACTGTTATTACCATTTTCACACCCATACATATGTTCTGGTTTTGTTGTGTGTCACACAAAATGGTAATTTGGTGGTGAAAAAATGAGACATCATGACATTTCACATATGTTTTTAGTAAAACAACAATTTTTTCCTAAAGGGCCCAAGTTTTCTTCCTCAGAAATAGGGCTATTTACAATGAAAATGTTCCTGTTGTGGTGGAATAATGACACAAAGAAAGGCACCAGGCTGAATACTGTGAAGAGAAGTTTAAACACCTCTATTTCCAGTGCTTTGAATGCCAGGTGAGCTGAACTGAAGCCTCTAAACCACTGCCTGGGAAACCAGTGCTCTCCAGCAGCAGAGCTGTCCCCAGCAAGAGCCCATTCGCACCAGGATTGTTTCTGACCACTGTTGCCCACAGTTATCATTCTGGTCAGACTATTACAGCAGAAACTATTTTGCAGGAACTCTTTGCTATGAGAAACAAATAAAGTCTCTGCCCTGCAGAGAATAACCATTTGGGAGAGCTGGACTGATGGAGAGTTGGTAGTTTGCCCAGAGCTTATCATTTTCTATCCAGAGGCTGGCTTTATGCTAGAGAAAACAGCTGGAGTTGTGCACTGTATTTCATTGCAAACATGTAAAACAATAATGAACTTTATGGTTCTATAAAGATTTGCAAAATTATTCCCAGGTCTCAAGTTTAATTGTTTAATGTCACAAAATGACTTTTCAATAACTGAGCACTGTGGAGTGGCAGAAGTTAATCACTCGACTGAAGTGAATTAAGATTTTCTAAAGCTACATTTATCACTGTAATTTCTGGCTAATTTCATTTTCCATTCATAAAAGATTACTTCAGTTTCTGTATCTCTATGAGCTGCGGAGAATGAACGTGCCTGTTTTAGAAGACATGATTTTGTCAAACAATGTAAAAGGTGATGTACATACTGATAACAGGAATATGCTAAGCTCATCTTAGCAATTCCACATGCCTCTGCACTTGAGTCCACTAGCTCTTCAAAGCCTCTAGTCCTTTTAAAGCTCAGTGGGCCAAATTTCCAGTGTTCACTTTGCCTTAGGTATTCTGGCCTGGCATCACGAAATGAATACAACAACAGCCTTGCTTGAAACAAGAGTTAGCCAGGATAGGCTTATTTGCTCAAAGCACATGCTGTGAGCCAAAAAGCCTATTTCTAGTGGCCACTTAACTCCTAGAATAGGTGAGAGATGCCTCAGTAACTCCCTTCTTTACTTTTGCTTTCAGATACCCAGACAAGGATACAGTTGCTTTAATTTTAGCCATCTAGAAGTAACCAGAGGTCACATATGATTGAAGAACGTTGTCTAAGCAATGGCAGTAGTCAGTGGAAGGAAAATGGATGTCTGTCTGGTTTGCTTTATCCCAGTTATTTCCACTGGCTATAGTGGCAGCCCAGGCAGGTATTAATCAAAACACTTCTCTCTGGCAGGCTGAAGCTAACCCATGAACCTCACATTTCCTTCTCAGCTTGCACCCCTTGGCACTCCACTGCTGCCCCAAACAGAATTCATTTTTCTCTTCACCTAGGTCCTGTGAGGGCCTAATTCAGCTGATGTGGTCAGTGACTGGCCACAGCATGCTGGCATACTTGTGGGACCAGCCCCATACCAAGGGCTGTCCTGAACAGTTGGAACTGGCTCTCCATCCCATTCAGAGGTGTCACGGGCTCCTTCATCAAGTGAGGGAGTTCTGCTGGGACCTAGTCTATCTGAAGGACTCAAGAAGTATCTCCTCAACACATGGTGAAGCTGGTAGGTAGAGGAAAGGGAGGCAGGAGTACCTGTGCCTCTCCCAGACACATCTTGAGCCTCCTGTTGAGGCTGTCCTGTTGACAGCCTGGCAGTGCCTGGCAGGTCCCCACCTTGTTTCAGTACTTTGCATTAAAAAGTCCCTGGGAAATACACATAATCCACTCTGTAGATTCCTAATCCCAAACTGCAGAACCTAAAATGTACCCCAACTTATCAGGTCAAGAAGCTCAGCCTGGAACCTCTGCAGCCCAAGGACTCTGCAGAGTTTTCTCACTGTCCTGAGTCAGGCAATTAGTCCTAGGGAGGGACTGGAGTGTCACACAGAGCTTTCTCTCAGGCGGTCACTCACCTACCAAGAGCATCTCCCAACTCATTGTGCTGGATGTCCCCATCACTGCAGGGAGATATCCCACTGCTCTTGTGCCAAAAACACTCACGGTAAAGGCAAAAGGGACTGCTATCCTTGAGCCAAGAATCCCAGCATCCAACACACACTTTGTAAATTGTGGCCTTTGATATTTTTTTCTTGAAGTGAATGTATTAAGAAATTAGTCAGGAAAGAACTTCATAACACACACTTCAGTCCAATCTCAAAACAAAGCACTGAGCCCTCTCCTCAGCTTTAGAAGTGGATGGATATCCATATCTCAACTCTTTTTCTTCTAATGGCATCGATGGACAGAGAAAAGACTTATTCCAAAGGCTAACATCTCTGTAAAGCTTCCTGCATGCTGACTCAGTTGAAATGCACCCAAATCAAGGCAGCTTTTTTTTGAAAAAAACTTTTTTTTCGAAGTAGCTTTTTTTTTTTAAGATTTGTTTTATTTTTAACTTTTGAAATGAGAACATCTCTCACCATCATCTTGCATGATTCCCTTTGCTGTGAGGGAGGTAAAAGGTACAACTAGCTGGTTTTCATTAGTAGTGAACATGAATGTGGTTAGCCATATTATGGTTCATATACAGACAACAGTTTACACTCCTCCTCTACACAGAGTATGTACTCAGATGTTGCACACACATGTAACATGCTGTCCTGGCCCCAAATTGCTTCCAGGTTAGGCTGTCACTTCAGGCCCATTTTCTCTGTTTTTTTTCTCTGTTTTTTCTCTGTTGCATTTTATTGGCCTGGTAGAGATTAGCCACTAATCCAGCCTGGTTTTAGCATCTTTTGCACTTGTTTGTTCCAAGTTTTGTGCTTCCTGAACTCTTCCTCTTCCATACAATTTATTCCCACACATGGCAAGCATGCTTTCTCATGAATTATTTATATAGCTTTGGAAACTTCTACTTTTCAAACAGTGAGAGAAGAAAATGTTTCCAGTGTAGGAGTCATAATAAGGGAGAAATCCAGGCAGGTTGGTGTTCAAGAAGATGGTAAAATGCCCCAAGTTAAAAATAATACATTGCTTTTGAAAGGCTGAGGAAACATCACAATGGCCTTTCAAAGTAATCAGCTACCTTCAGACACACTGCTGAGTGGCTAAAATTAGGAGCTGATATCTGGCAATGACTACAGAGGCTTTCATTTCCCCAGTTTTTCCCAAAGCCTGGGAGGGATAAACTCCCCCATTGTCTAATATACCAATGGCAGCCTTGCCACCTACTTGCATGGAGGGAGAAGCTATCCCTTCCTCTCCTGAGTGACATAGCTTTGCTAACAAAAACAAAATTAATAACATATACTGCAAGAAAATACACAGCTTCTGTAGTGCTTTGATCTTTTATTATACTGAGAAACAGAGGTAGGCTGTGCTTTCACTTCCAAAACACAGCCAAGCACACAAAGCAGGGAATACAATATCTAATAAAGATACCTCCTTTAGACAGAAACGTGGTAAGAGTTTAAAAAATAATTCAGTTTAAGAGGTTTTCTGAAAACAGGAAAGACACCTATGGTAACACTGGGGAAGAAAGAATATGCCAGCCTGGGGAAGGAGCAAGGAATAAAAGGAAATACTCATTTTACATAGGTTTCATCCCAGGTTTAGATAGGGAGGGTAGAAAACAACCTCATGAAGACATTTTATTGTCCGCAGTCAGGAGCACAAGGAGCCAGCTACTGCATCTGTGGCGCGCTAACAGGCTGGCTTTGAGCAGGGTGACGTGTGTCATTGTCATTGCGGCTGGCTTTGATCAGGGTGACGTGTGTTACTGTCATTGCGGCTGGCTTTGATCAGGGTGACGTGTGTTACTGTCATTGCGGCTGGCTTTGAGCAGGGTGACGCGTGTCACTGCCCCGCCGCTGCCAGCACATTCGGCCCCAGCCAAAGGCTGGTGTGACACTCACCTCCTGTCACTGCCTCTGGGATGGTTGGTGATGTAGCTCTCGATGTGCTTGCTGGTGGGTTGTCATAGCAACGAGGAAATAGGCAGGTGAAAAGCACCAGCACCAGCCTGCCTCTGCCTGCCCACCTGCCTGCAGGGACGGGGGAAGCAGGCACAGGGTCTGCCAGATGGGGACTGGGAGGTGACCCCACCGAGGGACATGGCATCCTCTGCATGAGGGGCTCTGAACCCTGTTGCTCACAGACCCACTGACCTCTCTGTCCTACCCTTCAGGGAGGATTAAACTTGGTGTTTCTCCACTTAAGGACTGATGCATAAGAAGAAACACTCAAATATCATGACAAAATTGATTCTTCTGAACTTTCAGATGAAATTCAGTATTAATTAGTTGATTTGCCATGTGGTGGTTGCAGCAAACTAAATAATTGTTCAAAAAGCATAATCCAGTGAGTATTTGCAATCACTGTGCTTTATTCACCAGACTACTCAAGAAAAGTCCATTAAAAATGAAGATTCCTAGTTAAAGACTTTCCTGTTCCCCTTGAAACGCTTTGGCATTTTCTTTTTACCATTCTGCAGCAGAGTTATCTGAGATTTAGTTTGGTATCCCAAGAAAGTGAGAACTACCAAGCTTAGTTTTTTTGGTTTTTTTTCCCAGAGCCAGCATTTCTTCTGCAGCATTTCCCAGTCAGGACATATTGCCCAAAGGCTGACAGTTTTCAGATGGTCCATGTTGATTTGCCTGTCCCAACCTACACTTTTCAGCTTTTATAGAACACAATACTATGATGAACAGTTTTCTTTTCCATTAAAAAAAGCATATTTTCCCACAGAAAGCTGTCCCTCCTGTATTTTAAGACCCCTCTGCCAAAAACCACCACTCAAATATCTTAACATCATGTTTCTTCCTATTGTTGATTTTGGAAACTGTTGGATCCTTCAGCTTAAGTTCTGTACCCTCAAAGAAATCACTTAGATGTAGGAAAGTATCAGCTTAAAAAGTTTGAGCCCAGCAGAATGATAAGAGAGTGAAAACAGCCCCATAAAAATTGAGGAACCCACTGTTCACTGATTCCAAACAAGGCCTACTCATCTGAAAATTGACAAGCTTTCTGAAAAGAAACATTTTGTGCTGCTGAAGTTAAAAAAAAAAAAACAAACAAACATAAAGGAGACTGGACTGTTAACTCCAAAGAAAGAAAGAGGGAGTTTTAGGGGATTACAGGAGAAGGGAATTGGTGCTGGAACCAAGCCTTCAGTCCTGGAGTTGCATTGGTTTTGAGGTGTTCAAAACAAGGTTTGTACAAAAGGTTGGCATAACTGTTCCTTGCTGGGGTTTGGACTAAGTGACCTGAAAGGTCTTTGCCAAAGTTATTATCAATGGTATTGTGATACCTTTATAAGGCAGCTTTTGTACTCCAATATCTCAAAAGAGGTTGTTCTTTTTATGACATTTCACAGCCTGCAAATTCTAAAATGGACTAATGGCTTTGACTTTTGAGGGTAGAAAGATTGGTCTGAAAAGTAAAGGTCTAGCTGGTGCTTGAAACTTCTGAACCTTTATTTGTTGGGGGAGAAATGACTCACACACTTCCCTTCTCAATAATGATGGTTCAGGAGATGTCATTAAATTCGATAAGGCCAAAGATTTATGAACAACAATTTAAGTAAATGGGCTTTGGGAGAAAGCCTCTGAGCCAGCCCACACCATGGGTGGGCTGACATTAGGTAGGCAGATACAGTTCTTTGGAGACTCTAGGAATACTCAGATATTCTCTTACAGACAGATCTGAACTCTTTATGGATTAGGGTATTTCTATGTGCATTTTTAAATGGAGGCAAAAATATATGGATACAATTTGTTGGCTTGAAAGGGGACACTTCTCTCTGCACAGAGAGGATGGGAAAAGAGGAAGAATGGTGAAACTGAATGTGATTGTGACACCTTTACTTCGATCTCTAGTGCCATAGGGGCTAATTTAGGGTTTGGCTGCATTTAGAATCAAGCTTAGGGCTGCTCTAATATACACCACTTCAATGACAAGTCTTTTTTACTCAGCAACTCTTAGGGCACTTCCACAGACTAATTCTTGAGAACTTCCCTGAAAATACAAAATTGCTCAGTGTCTCAGCCATCACTATGATGCTATTTTTCTCCCATCATTTAAGACAAATCTTACGTGCTACCAGTTTGCATAAAAGTTGTAAAAAATAAGAGGGACTAATGAACAAGCAGGTGTGGGTCTAGTAAGGGAGTTCAAAAGTGGTTAGCTCCACGGTTCTCCAGCACTGCACAGTGCAGTGTGCATACATCACTTCAGCAGCAGTTAAACACAGCCCCAACAAGCTCATGGTGGCATCTGGCCCAGAACAAACAGCAGCTGTACAAAATTTGTGTGTATTTTTTGTCCAGTTCCTTTGACCTGAATACATGTCTCAGAGAATTTCAGACAGAATCAAAAACTGTTTTCACTGTCAAGGTAGGCATACCACACGTAGCCAGTGTACCTAATCCTGCATTCCTCCTGCATTCCAGGCACCCACAAAGTCAATGAGAATTTGAGATGCAGAGTGAATACAGGACCAGGTACAGCATTTGAATATTTTAAGGAATGTTCTTGGATTTTTACAGTTGATGTCATGTTTTCTAGCCCATCAATATGGATTAACAATGGTCCAGAGCAGCAGGAATTCATTTCCTATTCATATATGCTAATTGCATGGTGCCGGATGGCAGGGATTTCTTCTTAAACACAAAGTTTCTTTTTCTTTTTCTTTTTCTTTTTTTTTCTTTTTTCTTTTTTTTTAAGATGAGGACTACCAAAATAGAAAGACTGTGGCTATGAAATAAAGAAGTGAAGAGGATTTAACACAAACACCGAAATATTCGGTGCTTCTAAATACAAACTCCGTACTTTAAGGCAGCAAGACCTGAAGTTCTTTCGTGTATACTTCCCATAGATGAAAACCATCCCTCCTTAGTCTGACCCCCAGCTGATTTGGAGGTAAGTCATATGGAGGGTTGACCCTGCCCAGACACCAGCTGCCCACCAAAACCACTCTATCTGCAGGAGAGAAAAAATAACAAAAGGCTGGTGGGTTGAGACAAGGGCAGGGTGAAATCACTCAGCAGTTATGGTCATGGGAAAAACAGGCTTGATTTGGGGAAATAAATTTAATTTATTACCAGTGAAATCAGAGAAGGATAATGAGAAATAAAATCAAATCTTATCACACCTTCCTCCACCTGTCCCTTCTTCCCAGTCTTCACTTTACTCCCAAATTCTTTACCTTTTCCTCCCCAGTGGCACAGGGGCGATAAAGAATGGGGGTTGAGGTCAGTTCATCACACACTGTATCTACCACTCCTTTCTCCTCACACTTCTCCTTTGCTCCAACATGGGAACCCTCCCATGAGAGACAGTCCTCCATGACCTTCTTCCACATGATTCCTTCCCATGCATTTTAGTTCTTCATGAACTTCTCCAGCATGAGGCCCCTCCCACTGGGTGCAGTCCATCAGGAACAAACCCAGGCTGGGTCCCTGCAGGGTCACAGCTCCTGCCAGCACACCTGCATCAGCACGGGTTCCTCTCTCTTGGGGCCACAGGTCCTGCCAGGAGTCTGCACCAGCATGAGCTTCCCACAAGGTCACAGCCTCCTTTGGCCATCCACCTGCTCTGGCACCTGCTCTGTGGGGTGCTCCACAGACTGCAGGTGATCTCTGCTCCACTGTGGATCTCCATGGCCTGCAGGGGAACAGCTGCCTCAGCGTGGGCTGCACCCTGGGCTTCAGGGGAATCTGAGCTCCAGTCCTGGAGGAGCTCCTGCCTCTCCTGCACTGATCTGGATGGCTGCAGGGCTGCTCCTCTCACATATTCTCGCTCCTCTCTTCAGCTGCTGTTGTCCAGCTGTTTTCCCTCTTTGTAAATACATTATCTCTGAGGCATAGCCACAGTGGTGAGTCTGTCTTGGAGCTGGCTGGCTTTGGCTCCATCAGACACAGGGGAAGCTTCTCACAGCTTCTCACAGAACCCTATCACCTCCTGCTACCAAAACCTTGCCACACAAACCAAATACGGTCTGTTAGTCCCATAATTTATTTTTCATTTTCGTTTCAATATGTTACGGCACTTTTTGAAATCTCTATGGAGGCAATTTGTTAATAGTTTCCCAGTTATATATTACTGTAGTGTCTCTCATCTTCAAACAATGCATGAAGTAGTACAAAACCCACTTGCTGTATGAGAGAGAAGTGTATACGAAGTGTGTCTTCTCTTTAAATCTTTGAGATTTAAAACATATTTATTTTGCAGAATACTTCATCAAAAGGTATCCTGCCTTTGCAATGAACTATTATAACATTTGAGATGCTGGTCCTTTATTTCTGCCGGTCTTAGCTTGCTTCTCATGCGCTAGGCAGGATTGATTTCTGCTGGCTATGGTACAAAATGTTTTGCTGATACTGTCTGTTACTGAGAAAATAGATGGGAGAGGGGTCGTTTCTGTTGGCATAGGCTTTCAGCAATGATGTTTTAAAGGCTTTTGGAAAAAAGGTGATCAAATGCTGGAAAAGGCTTTCTAGAAAAGTGATTGATGCCTCAAGCCTGTTAATGCCTTAAGAGGCATTTGGATAACGACCTTAATAACATGTTTTAAGGTTTGATCAACCCTGAAGGGGTCAGGTAGCTGAAAGAGATGATCATCATAGATCCCTTCCTACTGAAATACTTCTATTCTATTCTATTCTATTCTATTCTATTCTATTCTATTCTATTCTATTCTATTCTATTCTATTCCTATTCCTATTCCTATTCCTATTCCTATTCTATATTGTAATGCCTTTTTATTTCCTGTTATAAATATCTCCATCCAACCAATCTGCAGACTTAACAACTAGAACTCCAGGGTTCTGTGGACAGATCAGTGTATAATTAAAGAATTTACATTTTCACATAATAAAAACAATAAACCTGGTTTTCTCTCCTAGTTACCAATGTCAGCTAGGAACATCTATCATCATTTCATAGGTCATCACATCATCATATGGATATAGAATCTGTTTTTCACAAGGTCTTTGATTAGATTACTAGTATTAGATTATGGGGGCTTTGCTGATGCTAAAAGCCTATTTACTTATAATTATGAAAATAGTGCCAGCTAGCTACTACCTCTCTTCACATTTTCTCTACATGCTTTAAATTCAGGGCACATTCTAGTTATCTTTTCTTTCGTGTGACATCTATCACTTTGGTGTCATGCACAGAAGACACTGGAAATTTGGCAGTGGCTCTGACCTGTGTGCATCCCCCACGTAAAATAGAGTTTACAGGGATGGCATTCAGCTTCAGAATTCTCAACATATTTAAGGGCAGGTTTTGTTTGAAAGGCCTGTTGAAACCAGAGGATCTGGGAAGAATCCTCCTGCTTCCCCACAGCTCCAGCATGCTGCAGCTCACCTGAGCTGTGTCTGGGACGTGCTGGCCCCTCTGCCACATCCTGCTCCCGTGCTGGAGGCAGCAGGGACAGTGCAATGAGCACTGGTCAGGCTCCTTCTGCACACTCAGAAAATCTGCCATGTGGGAAAAATCCCCAGCAAGAGACTGCCACGTATTTTCTGCTTGTGCAGTGTATGAAGTGGTGCTGGCATAGGAGTCAAACCAGAGTAGAAGGTCTGCCACAACCCATGATTTTCAAACTAGAAGAATAGGGGGACAAACACCTTTTTAATATACTTTTTGGCTTATAGACAAAGTGAAGGGGAGAAGACAGAGTTTAAAAGGAAAGAAATGTGTTTATCTCCTGCATGAAAAACATCTCTTAGTACAGCAACATGGAGAACAATATTACTTTTGTGCTCTGATAAATAATCAGAACAACAATTGTGAGGACAATTGGACTTTGAAGCTAGAGTGCAATAAGAATGCCAAATCTGCCACAGCAGCTCAATAACACCAGTGCCCGGGTGCCTCTCTGTCTGTTTGCAAGTGAGCATTTGTGTCTCTCCATCTGCATGTACAGTGTTTATATCTAATCCTGACAATTTGTACTGCACGTACTGCATTTCCCTAGGTTTAAAGTAACTTCACTTGCAACTTCTGAGAGGTTATTAGGAGTGATTTTCAAAAAACATCAAACTTTTACAGTGAAGTTCACTTGACTGAGAACAATACTAGCTGGGGATCAGGCATATTGGAAAATCATATCCAGAAATAACACAACGTTTTTGAAGATGCAAAGTGTATTTTTTATTGACATAATAGTGCCTCTCAGTCTAATTTCTTCATGAATAGTTGGTAGGTAAGTTTCATATCATGCCTAAGACATACATATTTATCATATTCAAGCTGCAGAATGGTAATCCAGAGAAAACCAAGGTTTTTTATTTCTTTAACTCCTTGTTTTTCTTTGCCTTTGTTCAATCAGGTCCAATCTTACAGCAAATGACCTGTGCTGCTTCAAATATCTGCTACTTCCAATCCCTTCTTAGCAATTATTTAATTTGTTTTGATATCACCAGACCCATGTATTGAAAGTCTTGTCCACAGCCCCTTTTTTCCTCTGGCTCTCCATCTTTTCAGTCACTGTTGGTCTTTCAGGGTTTCATTCAGACCAGGCAGTTTCCCCCTCTCTCCACCCCAGCAGAATTTGCAGTCCTCTTTCAGTATCCAGACTGAAATAGTGTTCTTATCCTCCAGATCTATTCCAATTAATGCAGTGCTCCCTAAACACGGCATTGTTAAGTGCTTGTGTTCCTGAAATGTAGATCTTCCAACTTTAAATTATCTAAAACCCACACAAATTTTTGGGATAAGGGTGCAAATTGCATTGCTTATTTCAGTTGCAAACACTTCAAATCAAAACACTGATATATAAATTATCATCATTTTGGTCACATTACATTCAAAGGCACCTAAACCTTCCTGGAAGTCTGGGAGTCTCAGAGACATGTCCTTTCCATTCCTTGCCTAGATCTCTGTGAGTCTTTTAGAGATTGCAGGAAATAAAATACATTCCCAAGTCTATTATAAGAACACTTGGAAGAGGATTCTTTTGTTTGTTTTTCTCATGGACTTTTGAAGTTGGTGAGTGTGTGTGTGCAAGATTATATTTAAGATTTAGTTGGTCTTTCTACTACTAAAACTTTTCCATATATTCCTTGTGGTGGATCCCACAGTCTTGTCTGGTATCACCCTTTGGGTTAAGAGGTTTCTCTGGACCCAACCCTGAGCAGTCCTCTGCTCTTCCATTTAGGGGACAGAGTCTTTTCTCTCACTTGTGGCAGGAGAACACCATTGCTCTGCTTTTGGCTCACAGAACTTTGTAAGGTTAGTGAAAGGTTTGTGTTTCTGCTGCATGGGCTTGAAGGTCTTGCCCTCTGTCCATAATGAAAAGCATGGCCTTACAAGAGACTTCTGTTCCTATGCTATCTGAAGGGAAACCTTCTTTTACTGCAATCTCTTGGGAATCCAAAGCTTGGAGGATATTTCATGGGAGGAGAAAACAAAATTAAATGTACTACAGGGAAATCTTCATGTCTGACTCTATGTACATCATTTAAAGCCAGTGGCTGCAAATCATATTAACAGCTACTGAAGAATAATTGGGACGGGCTGGGATGACTCCTTATTGTTCCGTCTGGAGGAATTTTTTTTGAGTCTTCAAAGTGGTGGATATGTCAAACTATTATTGAAAAGTGTACCTTCCTCCTTAGACCAATGCAATACCCATGAAAGAAGTGGTTTGTCTTCTCAGGTGGGATGGGAAGACAAGGAATGTGACTGATTCCTACAGTGAAGGCCAATGCACCTAAAGCACTTCAGCTCTGTGTTATTCTTGCCTTTTCCATTCAGTGTTTGGTATCTCGGACAAAAATGCCTCTCAGTGACTTCCTGAATTACAGCAAACTGTGACCTTTAGAAAGTAAAACAGCTTCATGAAGCAGACAAGCATTTGGGATCTCCAGCTTCAGAGGCTGAACTGTGACAAGGGGAGACCACCAACCCATGGTGGAGGCAATGGATGTGACGTCCTCCTGCAGCTACTCATGCAGGTAGGCTGTCTATTGCTTTTCCTTGGAAAAAAGTGCTCCTCACACACATTTAAGAGAAAATGAGACATTCTTTTTGGAGAGAGAGATGCTTGCTCGGCTTTTCCTTCTGTTAAAGAAAGAGTTATCAATACCCTAGGCGAGGAGAATAGTACCAGGAAAAGCTTGCTGCTTCTGCTGGGTTAAGCTTTCTTTCATTTACCAGACAACAAAAATCCTAAAGACTTTCAGTAGAAATAGCTTTTCTTATAAAAATGTTTGATTTTCCCGAAAGGATATTTATATTTACATTTACAGGCCAGTCAACCAGTCCAGAATATAATTTTTGCAAATTATTATACCTCTATTTTTAGATGCAAATCCTTTGCTGACCCCAGTGGGGTTTTACATGAAGGAAAGGGCTCGTTCATGGGAAACCAATTGTTAGAAAGGAGGAATTAATTGAAAATGCTACACTTGCCATCCAAATACAGAGTTGATAAAGTTGATGTGCAGTTGATAAAGTTTTCAAAGCAGGTTTTTTGGAACATTAGGGCTAGATTTTCACGTAATGTTATCCATCTCCATTGTCAGCTGGAATTGCTTGTTCTGGGAACTTCTGGAAAGTAGGGCTTTCATAGTTTGTTTTATGCCTCACACATTTAAGAATTGTTTTCTGGGGAAGCTGCATGTTTTCTAGAAAATTGAGAAAGCTCTAAAGCAATTTTAATTTTACTTAAATATCTGTCAGAAAAAAAAGCTGTGTTAAGTCTTTCTCTCCAAATAACCAAGTTAAGGTTTGCAACCGAAGTTTGGCATCTGAAGCTTAATGTAGTCAAAGCGTACAAGAAAACTTGCACATAATTTAGAAGCCTAATGCATTTGTTTAAAAAGGAAGAGAAGGTTTAATTGAGCATACAACCATGTCAACTTGTCATTCCTGATGAAGGTAGTGTCTGCAGACAGAGGTTGCTAAATGTTGCTGCAGCTGTCTGAATAAATCTTGAATTTTCAGCATAAAGGGACCAATCCAGCATTTTTCTGACACCTAACGGTCCAATGGACAATGGAGAACATTTGGGATGTGCAATGGGTTCAAGCCTGGAAAGGTGTGGGGGGAAAGAATAAACTTTTATGCCTTTGATGTCTTGATACTTGAAGTTATTGGCTTATAAGAATACAGGTGAGAGGAAAGACATCAGTCCAGCTTGGTGTCCAGATGATGCAATTGGCTTTCTGTAGGTTGATGCCTGGTGGGGTCACAGTGAACCTGAGGGCAATAGTTTCCACAGGACTGCAGAAATCCAACCAAGCAGGATTGGTTGCAAAAATCAGAGCCTCATTTGTTAAAAAGTGAGGACCAGGAGCACTCATTAGACAAAGCACAGCATTTGGGTGAAGAAGGAGGGGGTACAGGGTTTGATGATGATACAGCTGAATATCTAAACTGCTGTATTATACTTGTCAACATAATTGCAGTTGTTTGTCTGATGATTCTATCAAGTATTACAATTTCTTTCTTCCAGTTTTTGTTTATTTGTTTTAGGTAATTTTGGAGTCTGTTTTTCAGATAGTTATATGTGAATTATGAAGGAGATGGGTAAGAGAAATGATTATCTAAGTTCAATTTTGAAGTGGCCTTTTAAAGTGTAAACAGCTATGATGACAGCCTTATACCTTCCTCCTACCTGTTTATAAGCACCAAGAGTTCACACTGGTAATTGCAAAGGGAGGAGAGGTGCATGGTCTCAGGAAAGCAACACACATTTCTCAGAAAATTATGTAACACAGATTGTTGTCCAGAGCACAACAGCTGTGCAATCTGAAAATCTGGCCCTGTGGTCTACCTAGAGTGAAAGACTAGCTAGACAAAAGCAGCAGAGGAAAGGAGCATGAAGAGTCTTGGGGAAGTAAGGCTGTTTTCTGAAGTTGCTCAGTGTAAGTCAGGAGCAGAGAAGGAAAGAGAACGGAATATTTCAGCAGCAGAATCTCTTCTGCTGCCCTCCCTGTCTTCTTCCTTGGTGGCATATTCCTAGTTTGTTTTAGAACATGGTGCCTCAGTGTCAAGCACAAACTAAACATCTGGGGTAGCCAGGGGATGACCTAATGTCCAGGTCTATGGCATCAGCACGCACGCCAGACATCCCGAGCTCCAGAATCCCTGGGGACAGCAGTAGACTTGGAGGTGGTGGGTATAGAGGCAGTTCCACGGACCAGTCCCTGATCCCTGCCTCCAGAAGGTCTGGAGCTGCACTCCTGGTGGTGCAAAGGGAGCAGGAGCAAGAGCTCAGGCTGCACCCTTCGAGATCCTCCTTCAGAGAGCTGGGAAGGAGCATCCTTCTGCTGATGTGGAGACCCAAGGTGCTCAGCATCTGGCAGTGTCCAGAAGGATCTGACATTATCACCAAACAGCAAATAACTAGGAGATTTGTGTGTCAAACTAAACTCTCGAATGCTGTATTGCAAATACACAGGATATTGCATGTCATCAGCAAAAATCAGTTAACATGCAAATCCCATCTAGACTGGGACTTTTTGTCTCTGTTCAGGCATTTGCATATTTTTTAATACAATCACAAAAGAGCACACTAGTAGTTTTACTGTCAAATAAATACCTTTTAAGTATAAGGATTTCTTTCTCCCCACCATCACCACTTCATTTATCTTCTGCTTAAATCCTTCCTCTCCAGAAATAATACAAATCAAGCCTCTGGGGACTGTTTACATAATGGGGATTTATGTCATTTCAAGACAGATGGCATTTGCTAAGTTTCAGGGAAGCACCTGTATTAATTGTGTTTCCTGCTCATGCGTTGCTTTTGTTTGCAATAAAAGAATTCATCTCAGGTGAGTTAACCTTGCTTTTAGAGAGGGCACCTGCAGCTATCTTAGTGCTTATTGTAAATGAAAACATGTTGAGCCTTTAAAGCAGTGAAATAAAGAGGTGCTGACAAGAGGGTATGCCAATAGGATTAGAAGCTTTTCTCACCACTTGTATTATCAGGATGGAGAATTGAGTCACCTTAAATTACAGGGAGAAGAGATATTCCCAGAAGTTCCACAGATCAGAGATTGACTTGCTCCTTTAGTAAACCTGTGGATAGGAGGGGCATCCTGTGCTTGGTGAGATTAGGGGGGGGGATGAAGAAGAGAAAAAGACCTTTTAGCCCTTTTAGCCTTAGGCATCCATAATTGACCAAGATTTTTCTGCTTGTGATTTGATCCATCCAAACCCTGTTAGAGGCACTTGCCCCCAACTGAGACCAAGGCTGAGGTGAATAAGAATTAGGTGACTCACTCATATGTACTATACATGTATTCACATCTATTAGGATAAATGACATGTCATTCAATTTAAGCACAGGCAACTGGAGATTGTCATATTTTGAAAATGACAACTGTTATTTATTTATTGAGAATATTTATACAGGTTCTTTCTAGGTACAGAGAATGCATTTTTCAGCAGCTCCTGTGACACCAGTGAATCAGGTGGTTACACAAAGACCAGAAACTCTATTCCACAAACTGAGAAACAAAGCCAGTGGGCTACTGACCAACAGGTCTGGGCCAACAGAATCAACATCTGGCAAGATCATTAGCCATTTTCTGTGGTCATTTATAAAAGTACTCATCATGACGCTCTGATCCCTGCTATATTAATCAGGTGCCAAAGAAAACACTGTTAGATGGCAGCAGGCAATGAGATTTAGCCCAATTTCTAAGAATGGGAAAATTAAGAACAAACCTGTCAGATACTGGTTCACTGGATTCAAAGGCAGGAGGACTGGGGAAAGAGAGGCTTGCCTTCCCTTGTCCTCACCCCCATGTATCCTTCTCCCTCCAGCAAGGCTGGCAGGGTGCATCCCAGGTCACATGCTATAGACTGGGGTATTTGTCCTTCTTATCCCTGTTTAGATCAGGGCTTTCTGTATCTACTCTCAGGCTGGGAGTTGTTTGTTAAAAAAAAATCATTTTTAGTGCTATTCAAATAAACACTGATTGAAGTTATTTCAATCAACATCCTATCTTTTTATTAAGTACAGACTTGTTTATTAAATAGGTAGGTACATAAGTAGTCAGGTAGTTAGGTAAGTAGATAAAAAAGAATCCACATGATCATAAAAAGACAACATTTACAAAGTGGTTATGAATTTCCTACTCTTCTACCTGTGCAAAAAAAGACTACCATCTATATCCAGATGTCCAATCTTCAGGCTGGACTCAGCTGTAAATAGTCAAACTGCAGCTTGATGGAACTCCCTCCAAAGTGGACACAGTATTGCTTGGTTTTGTTTCTGGATATCTCTATTGCATTCATTTTCTGACACATTCACCTTTCTTCAGAAAATCTAATCATTAAAAAGATGTTTCTGAATCCTTGTCTTCTCCACTGTATACTAGTCGGAAATCTTTCATTTCTTTCCATAATTCTGGATTCTTTCCTGTGCATTTTAAATGGGAAGCTAGAGCTCACCATATCTTGATAGGTACAGTTACTATGCAGTTTTATGGTCCAGTTACACAGTGATATGATTTGTTCCACATTAGTTTCAGCACAACCTTTGTCCTGTTTGGTCTTTTTCACGCTGTACACTTCAGAGAAAGGCATTGCAGTGGTGTGAATCTCCAACTGCACTCAAACGGCAGCCGAGGTCTATGAGCTGTTTGGAGGAGAAATAGAGCTTTTACCTTGTAGCATAAAACACTTCTCCACACTGAAAAGGTGCCATCAAAGCACAAAGGCCAATGTCTTTGGCTGCATGTTGGCTGAAGTTCGCAACTTAAATAAATATCCTATACTTCATACAAGCACAGAAAAATTTGGTTTGGAAGAAATCTTGACGATCATCTAGCTCCAACCTTCCCTGCCACGAGCAGGGATGGTACACACTAGATCAGGTTGCTCAATGCCTCATCCAACCTGTCCTTGAACTCTTACATGCTTCTGCAACTCAAAATCAAAGTTGCAGACTCTCTAAAAACCACTTATGAGTTGGAATAAATGTAACCAAAAGCTGCTCTTCAGCCACTGCCCAGGTTTGAAACATTGCTCTTAGTGCTTTACATTACTGATTTTCCTGAGGATGTACTTTATAGCGACTGGCAAGTAAAACAGATAAGAAGAGCAAACTGAAGAGAAGGGACTGAATGAACATTAGCTGGCCTGGTCTGATTTCCCATGTGCTCTTCCAGTCAAGTACTTGTGAGGAGGATCAAAGGAAGGATGAGAAAACAAGACACAGGATGACCGAATAGCATTTATATACAGGAGAAAGGCTTAGGTACTGACAAGGCAAATCTACTCCAGCTTGCCAGGCACAGGAAGAGGCTCATGAAGAGGTTTGGCCATGCAGTTGATCATGTTGTGAGGAGGACGGGGCTGTGCGTTGGTGCAGCGTTGCACATATCAGGTCCCACAACTTGCACTCCATGTGACGTGATGCAAAACATGTCTGTCCTGTCACCCACACACCAGAACGCACAAGCAACCTGCTCTGCCAGCTACAAACAGGACTTGCAGAATTTTTTTGATTCCTTTTTTTTTTTTTTCAAAGTCACCTTGTAATGATGTAATGCAAATGTACTTGAGATGCAGGGAGTTTCGAGCCACTCAAAGTGAGGTGTTTCTGAAGCCATGGGCAGGTATTTTTATCCATATGAAAAAAAATAATGAATGGCATTAATTAAACATTCAAAGTTACATTTTATTTCAGAAAGACAAAGGATTTTATAGAGGGGAAAGCCCCATCAGGTTTGGCTTTCCTGAATTTTTCTCTCCCAATATTACAGGTATGGGGGTGCTGAAATTTTCCCTTGAATTCATTTGAAATTTACAGACTTTCCTTTGCCTAACACTCTGTTTGCCAGGAAATACTTTAAACACCTAAAAAATCTCATTAGTCACCTCTGCAAAAGGGGCTATGGGAAGCTGATGTAGGGATACAAGTCCCTTTTTTCCTCTTTTGTCCCTCAGCCAAAGTCCTTGTGACCGCCCAGGAGTGACTTCACTCAGGCTCTGCCTTTGCATGATAATCCATGATAATCTTGCTTCCATGAGAAGCAAGAGCAGAGAAATCATGGGGATGACTTTTCTCTGCCATCCATTTCCCATGGACCTTGGCAGAGCACAAGCCACCTTCATGAGGAGTTACAGGGTACATTTAAACTGCATTCATTGCTCAGACCCACAGCTGACGTGCCTTCCTCTGCAAACATACCATGAGGTACCAAGTTGCAGCAGCAGAGAATATGCCCAGGTAAACGTGGTCCTGATGGATGTAGGGAGAGAGCAACCTCAGGCACAAAGGAAGCAAAAATGGGAAAGGAGTGGAATAAGACCCATTATCTGTCCCCCTTTGGTGTGCCAGAGACATGCAGGGAAACCAGCCAGGGAAATTGCAGCAGAAAACAGCTTTTCTTGCCGTTTCTGAGATTTTAGCAAGGGTACTGCAATTTGTAATATGAAAATGTTAATATGAAAATGTTAGACATGAACCAACAAGTGCTACCGCAGAGGTGCTTCTAAACAGCCTACTTAATTGTGGAGATGGTAGAAGTTATGCTGACAATTAGAGTTCAATTACTCGCAATGTTTACTGAGGATCGCTAGCCTGACATTACAAATAATAAGCTCACTCAGAAATCAGTTGCAACAACAAAGGTGTTTCAGCTGATGCAGGAGGCTCATCCAGTGTGTCTAAGTAAGCCACTTACCTGTGCAAATTTAACTGCAGTTCCCTGCCCCATCCTTCATGTCTTGCTCATTTATGACACCCGACCATCGCTTTTTTGGGGATGCGTTCTCTGCTGGCAGAGGAATGGATCTCCTTTCACCAGGTGATGGAAAAGTGCATACATTATTTACAGGGTCCAAAATGATGGACAGTGTCTGTCTAAGATCTCACACCTTCAGGAAAAGTTACATTTGTGGAAGCTTTTGCAAGACTGGGTGTTTAAATCTTCTGTACAGATCTTGGACAATAATTGACGAAATGACTTTTAATAAAGAGGGAATGCTTCAGGAGGAAGTTCAAACTTAGGATCCTTTCATGATATCCTTTCAGGAAGTACTTTTCCTACCAGGAGGTTTTGAGGAATATGTATTTCTTACTGTCTTGGCAACAGTCCTCTTTATTCTATTAGGAGCAATACCTCAACAAAAAAATACTTTTTAATGTTGTTAGTCTCTCAGTAATTCACAACATCTGCTCTCTGGATCCCAAATAAACCCACAGAATCTTTACAAATCAGTCATCCCCTTAGCATTGGCATAGTTGTCTGGGAATAAATTGTGCCCTTCCTACTTGTGGCTCTATGATGTGATTACCTTAGTATCACCCAATTATGACAATACCATGTGTTAATGATGTTTTGGGATAACATCATGTGTCAATGATATTTGATTATCAGAGAAGATAGACAAACTTTTGCTTTTATACACATCATCCCTGTAAATTAAAAGGTGGAACAATCAGGAAAAACTGATATAAAGATATATGTAGTAAAGCATTCCTTAACAGAAGATTATTTGCATAAAGTCCAGAGCTTCTTCTAGTGAGTCTTGCTGTGGTCTTTCTGTAGATTGTGTGGTACAATCTATAACAGAGTTAATTAAATAATTTGTCATAAGCATCATAGCTGGGGGTCCTTCAAAGTGTGGCTGATCTTAAAAACTCCTGTTTGGCACAAAGCAGCCACCTGTCAATATTTCAATTACCACCCTCCCTGCCTGATCACATTTCAATTGTTTTCCAATAATTATTATAATCATCCATCACAAGGGCAACTAGTTGTTTCAGGGTTTTTAGGTGAGAGACTGAAAAGAACTGAAAAAAGAAGAAAAAACCAAAACCCAACCCCAAACCTGCCCAGTCATTTGTACAGATCTTTCCTCGGGGCAGCACCTTATGTGAACAGCTGCTGCTGAAACACAAATCAGCCTCAGAGCTAAGCCAAGCCTGAATGGTGTTATGCATCCTGATTTCTGGGGGTGGGGGGGTGTTGTTGTTGTTGGTCCTAATTTGAGTCCTGCACATGACCAGCCACTTTCCCTACTGGAAATAATTTCTCTAAATTAAAGGTTGCTGCAGTGTTTCAAGCCTGTCAAAGATCTCTAGCTGGACAGGCTCCTTCAAAAAAAAGGAGTCAGTGTCTCAAATCTTAGTCTCAAGAGATAGGTTTCACTTGATGAAAGGACTGAAAAATCTTTTGCCAGTTGTGGTAATTTTTCTCTGTTAGATTTCATGGGAAGAAAAGGGTTCAGCTTCATTTTTATTTTACAGGAATAAGTGGCTTGGATCTATTCTTATTTATGTGGCTTTATTCCCAGAGAAAAAAAAGAAAAACAGAACCAGTCAAAGTTGTGGCCCACTCTGTTAACACTGCAAAACTTCAAAATGTTCAAGATGTGATGGAATCTAGTGCAAGGTAACCTAGAAATGCAGAATATTTCTGACATGGTCTCTTACTATTTAGCACTGATTTCATACCAATCTTAGTTCATTTGAATGACTGGAATTTCACTAAATCTATTTTTTGGGCTGCTGTGAGTTTTGAAGTGATGTTATAAATATTACAAGGAACGAAATTCTGAAAATTTGTTGAAATCTATTAGGACTTCAGTGGAGCTGGGAATTCACATCTGAGGACAAAAGTCCTGTGGGGAAATGTGTCGGATATTATTATGTCATTCAGCCCTGGCAATAATTTTTTTTTTTTTTGGCATGGGGAAACCAGTGAAATTGCAATGCTAGTAATAAAAAATATTGTTTTACAACAGAAAGGCAAAATGTCACACACTAGAGTGGGAGGAAGGCAGACAGTGACTCTTAGATCCTACAGTGTTTGTACCAAATCTAGGAACTGGAGAGAGGGAGATGGACACCATCAGTGATGGCATGGGGAAGACTCCAGCCTAACCTGCAGCCAAGAGCCCAAAAGCAAATGAGTGCTTTGCTGTGCAGGGAACAGCACACTCAGTCATACAGAGCCTCTGTTAAAAGCAGTAGAGGAGCCCCCTCTGCAAAGCTGGGCAGAGCTCCTCTGCCTTGCCACTCAGAAGAGAAGGGGAACCTGCCAGCCAAGAGACAGCTGAGGACCCAGGCTGTCAAAACTCTCCTCTGAAGAGAGAACGGGAAAACAGGGTCAGTTTTCAATAAGAGCCAAAAAGAGGAGCCACAAGAAAAAGAGGTAATAGAAGAATGTATGTATGGGAGAAATTACAGTGGGAAAGTCTCTTGTCTTTGATAATAAGCCAGAAAAATAAAAGTTTACATTTTTTAATGAGGGGGTCTACTGAACGAGAAAACACAGAAGTGCTTGTTCTATGCAGTGTGCAGTCAGTCTTCAGAGCTCCCTGTCATCACCAGGTCCCTGGGATGTTATGATACCCAAACTTGTATGGATATAAAACACATCAAGAATAATCAGAAGGGAGGGTGATAAAAATAAGGGGACAAAAGATCTCTCGGAGAAGAAATCAGGTCAACAGTTAAGAGAGTCTGTGGAAGGCAATCCCTGCCTGGCAGAGGAGCAGCTCTCCTGCCTGGGAAGAGCTGCCAGTCTGCTCAGGCTGGAGGATGCTCAGGCACCATGTACAGGCGCAGCAGCAGCACCCCTCTTGCCACTAGCCTCTCCTCCAGCTCCTGAATTCCACCATCTTCCTCCTGGCTGTCAGGAACATTTCCACATTGAAATACATGTGATATTATCATCAACTCTTCCTGCCTCCAATCTCTGCTGTCCCAGAGAAAAGAGCACCTTCACTATCGGTGAGATTTCGAATAAATTTGGTGCTTTGGCTGGTGTTGTCTCCTATGACAGCCTTTTCCCCTTGCAACATATACTTTGCCCTGAGACATAGTAGTAGAACTTTTCAACAGATCTTTGTCGCCCTTACTCAGAGCTCAGTCTATTTCTTTCACATGAATATTAGCAACATAAATGCCTTTCTCCACTTTTTCTCTTCCACGACTTCTATCACATCCTCCTGCTACAGAAGCCCAAAAAGCGATTGGGTTTTGTTGATTGACTCCTGCCCTTTATGAGCTACAGGTATTTAAAATCTGTTGCTGTCTCCTTGATGTTTCGCAGATAAGTTGTGAGGCCTGATTGTTAGATGTGTGTACTGCCCATCCAGGTCACAGGAGAAATGGTTGTCACAGTTTTCTGACAGCTCTGGGCCCAAACCAATGAATCCACTAACCACAAACAGCACTTTTTGGAAACTTGTAGCCTGTATAGAGGATGGCTGGGATCAGACCACCACTGCCAGTATTATTCCAATACACCAGCACTTGAAATAGTCCTGTGCATGTCAACTGCTGGTGTATGACAGTCTCCTGGCTTTTACTAAATGTTTTTCTTTGTGCCTTTGTGAGATTAGGCATAAAATAGGGGCAGTAGTAGTAGCAGGATATTTTTGAAAGAAAGTATGCATAAAGACCTATCTAGAAACATATGGAATTGTTGAGGTCAGGAGCTGCATGGTGGCAAACTTTTACAGAGCTGACAGGAAAAACACTTGCAATCCAGGTCCTGTTGGCAGTGCATAAACAACACATGTTTATAGCATAAAGTCTATAAACTCATCATTTGCTCAATTTGTGTGTGTTTTTTTTTAAATTCATGTATCTGAAAAAATGCAATTATATAAATATTGTATTTATATTACTTGACATATGAAATTCAGGTTTCCTTACCTAAATTGTGTAATTTTGTGAATTGGTGCATTTAGCAGAAGTTGTTTAGGGTTATATCATTAATTTGTGAAGTTAAAGTGCATCTCATGGTGAATAGGTTCCAACCCTTGTTGATTTGCACCCTACAAATAGGCCATCAAGACAATTTACCATAATCCATTTGTCATTTATCATAATAGCTTATAATTCACTCCTATTGCTGCCACTTTCCTCCTCTGTCATGTTGCACTTCTTCACCTGACCTCTGCTCACTTACTTGTTGCCTACTCTGAGCCATTTTAGTTTGCCTCTGCTTTTCTTCTGCTCATCTGAGCTCCTGCTAAGCGACACTGCTCTGTTGATCCATCTTAGATTGTTCCTTCTATGATCACTCCAAATTGGCTCATACTTTGTGCTAGTTATGGTTTAAAGTTAGGCAGCTACTCAAGTGCTCTGCTGAACTTGGGTATCCTTCATGTAATTTGGTTTAATCTTTTCCATGCCTCACAGCCTCCTCTCACTGTTCTGCAGTGATTAGAACCGTTCTCCTCTGATATAGGCTCTGCCAGCAATGTCAAATTTGCGGTTACATTTCCTGTTGAACTGGTGGGAAAAGGTCATTAACTTGTTTTCTGCGGTCTGTGCCTGGCTGCCAATGAGCTGTTCCCCACAAACCAAGGGTCAAGAGCTGCCCTAATATAGAGCTGATAAGCCCCTGCTCCAGCAGCTGCAATCTCTGCACTTGTACCACACCATCAAGTACAAATGTACACCCGGCAGCAGGATAATGACACGGAGCCGCCACTGCAGTTTTCATCACGATGAGGTTTCAAGGACTGAAACTAATAGCTATTGCAAAAGCTATCAAAATTATATTAAAAGACACAGTATTGCTCTTTCTACTTAGGTCTTTCATCCTAGGATCCCAGTGCACATTACAAAAATACCAAGCTGGGCACTTTCTTCTAATGCTGCTTCACTCTCCAAGGTTTGCACCTTTAATGCCACCCATCTCTCCTACAGCTTTGATTTCTTTTCTCATCTTTTCCTCTACTCAATTTCTTCCAGAGCTTACATACACTTTTTCTATTTCTGAGCCCTTTGCAATAAAAATCCAGATTTCTGTCCCTATCTCTTGGCTTCTTCTCAACCTGCCCATCCACCACAGACCCTCCACTGCTGTCCATTAACCCCAGCAGCACCCTGAGCATCTCCGCTGCCATTTGCAGATGGAGAGGGAGCATCACTCTTTCCATGTCCTGTTCCATCAAACCATGGAGCTCTGCTGCAAATGCTGCAGTCCCTGCTGCCCTGGCCAAGGAGATCCTGTCCTGCTGGGGGTCAGCAGGGGCCAAATGTCTACACCTATGGGTAAATCACTTTGCCCACTATTAAGGACAAGCAAATTTTCTTGTATAGTGGAGGCAGAGATGCTTTGTAAGTGGTTCCTATAGCAACTGTATCCAGGTGAAAATTCCTGCAAGAGCTCCCCTTCCCCCTTCCCTCTCCCACCTCTCCTTTCTTGCAGTGGTTTTTCGTGGCAGGGGGTGAGTGAAAGGGATGATAACCAGGATGATTTAACTGCCTAAGTTGCCCACACAGCACACACACTAAGTGCTGTTGCTGTGAGCGTGTGCCCACGGGATGTCTTGGGCAGTTCTCTGGCCAGTAGGGTGCCAGTGACCATGAGTGATCAATAAGTATGGACTGAGGAAACACCCTCATTTTGTGGAAGGAGGATATCAGATAATTCTTAAGGCATTGCAAAGGTGTTTATCTGACACCTTCATTTTTTTTGTATTTATCATCCAGATCTTGCTCTGTGCCCAGCAGCCCTGACATAAAAATTGCCACCTCCTTCCACAGCAAAATTATAATGGAGTGCTAAGCTAGGGAATTAAAAAGGTCTCCTGAGTGCAAGAAAGGAAATTCTACAGAATAAGTTGCTACAGTATCCAAAGGGGGAAAATACAAACATCACCTCCGTGCTGTGAAGGAAGGATGAGGCTGTGCCTGTGTGGAGAGCTTTGCCCAGTACTCCCATTCAGCCCTAATGATGGGGGAGTGGCCACACACCGAGGTCCCTTTTCAGGTCTGCTGTGCCCACCCTACCATGTGTGGGTGGAAAGGAGTTACCTGATTTCAGCCAGCAAGGCTGACTGGGTAAGTGCAGATCAGCATCCTCAGCCCTTTATCCAAGCTAGCTGGCTTTGCCAAAGAGCCACTTCAGGTGTGCCCAAGCCCTTTCTTTGCCAGCAGAGTTGTAGCACAACGTTCAGTGATGTGTTACGGTAACAAACAGCTCTTGGGATGTGGGCGTCATCAACAGAAAAATGGATTTCTCAGCCATGTTCAGCTGCTGGAGGAAATCTTGTAGCTGATAACATAGCTTAGGAAGTACTGAGTTCATTTTGGACAAAATGAGAAGCAAGAAGGAGATAATGCATAGTTTATCAGACATCTGCTTTGCTGATGTCTTTGCACCATTGCATTGAACCTCAAGCTTTTGTCTGCAGCTGTAAGGACTAAAAATGTACACTTCATTCAAACAAAAAGTTATAGTTCTGAAACAGCAAGAGCAGTTTGGAGCTGTAAGTAGAACAAATTTTTTTCACAGTCACAACAAATATATTAGAATTGACAACACTGAATTTGGTTACATACCTGATCACTTTCTGATAGAGACAGTGAAAAACATCCTATTCGTATCAGAGCTTCCACAAGTCCAGAAATTGCTATTTCTGCTAGCAATCATACCATTTATGTGGTAGTTGCAATATAGGAGCAAAAAAAAATCACAAGAAGCTACAAAAACCACCAATTTCAGTGTCATATCCCATATTCAGATCTGAAGCTTCTCAGGGTTTAGATCTCTGTCATCCTTAGCCCATGCTGCTCAGAGTAGCCATTTGATGTTGGCAAATTACTGACATGGTCATATCCTCTCAGAAACTGCTGAAAACTCTGCACAGCCCCACAGCCAATGTTGAGGGTCAGGTCTCCCTTTCCTTGCCCCGTCAGCCCCCATTAGGATACAGACACAGCTGTATTCTGTGTTCTGTATCCTGCAGGACTTCATCCCGACCCTCCCACTGCAGAGACCTGAGTTTCTCATCCCTCGCTGCCAGCCTGCAGCTGGAGGCACACGGGGTGCCCAAAGAGTGGCTGTGCCCAGGGTACTAGAACGAAGGTGCCAGCAGATATCCAGCACAGTGGTGGTTAACCCTAGAAGGGCTCTGTCTCTTCTGCAGTGCCACTCTGTGGGATAACCCTTACAGCCAAAGGAGGGTCTTCCAAAACTCTGTGCCAGTGCTGTGTGCTCAAACCATGCACAGCCAGACTGTGGATTAGCTTACTGTTCCAGGATGAAGAGGGAGACAGTCTTCATCTACACATTTATCACTTACCTCTCACAGGGAGAGGGATGGATTTTTTCTGGTTTTCTACTCAGAGTTCTTTCTTAAGTCCCAGTAAAGAACCACCTCTAACTTTTTGCGACTTTAAGTAGACCATAATACACTGACCTGATGCACTCTATGGGACCACTGGATAATTTAGGACGAGAGAGATCTCAGCAGGTCTTGATCCAGCCTCCAGTTCACAGCAGGGCCAGTTTGAGACGAGATGAGGTTGCTCAGAGCTTTACTCATGCAGATTTTTAACCTCTCCTGGGATAGAGACTGAACAGACACCCTGAGAAACCTTCTCCAATCCTTGATTGAACCTCCTTGTCAAGGACTGAGAAGAGTCAATCCATTGACATTTTAGGGAGTCTGAAAGCTTCACAATCTGTAGTGGAGTAGGTCTGGTGAGAGGAAATGTCTTGTGGAAGAAGGAGGCCAAGAAGAGGCCAAGGAAAGGATACCTAAAAGCAGCTCAAAATCAATGGCAGTGGACCTTAGCTCTTTGAATCTGAAAAAAAGACCAGATATGCTTCCTTTGGACTACCACTTCTAAAGCCTGGTGCCCTAAATTCTTAGTTTGCCATTGCATCACTGAAATGAAGAGTCCTCTTGCTCCTGCTTGTAAGAGAAAATAAGGGTTGATTTTTGCTCTTGACTTAAAAAATTGCAAGAGGAAAATCTTTATCAGAATCTGCAGAATATACAAGGGAATTACTGGATGATCTTTAAAGCTAGCTGAAAATAACTCAAAGTCTCTGCTGATCTGAACTGTGCTGTCAGGTGTCCCCAGGGACTGCCACCCTTGGGGTAATTGTGGTATTTCATGCATTGCTTGACACATCGTGGAACAGGAGGAGCAGCACAGCCTCCAGAGACTGAGAAGCAGAAGCTCCAGACAAGCAAAAGGCTTATTTTTAAGGAACCCAGAAATAAAAGCCAGAAAAATTATTCTGAAAATACCTGAAGAGCTGTGGCCTGGCCTCTCCCATCTTTCTTCTGTCACACTCAGCACTCTGCTCTGCTTCATTGTACCCACTGACAATGTGGCTGCTGCCTGCCTCATTGCTCCAAACTAATTTGTAATGCAAAAGATGTAGCAGCAATGGGGACACTGCGATGAACCTGTTGCTGTCGCAAGATGAAGGACAGCTCTCCGGCTAAGCATGGTTTTACAAGCCTTATGTAGAAGACTCATACAATGGCTGAGTAGTGGGGTTAGCAGAGCCATACGATGGCTGCAGAGTCCTGACGCCAGTTACAATCCAAATAAAACCAAGAAACAATCTCCAGGTGCAGCAAGAAAAATGGGACAGCACTAAATGGATGGTCTGGGAATCTCACTGTGTTACAAGATTGAATATCCCAGACACGGGTTGTCCTTCATGTGGGCCAAAACCCCCCACTGACTGGTGTGCCCCAAAGGGAGCCAGCACAACTTTGTCCTCCGTGTCACCAGACTCTGCCCTGTGACTCTTGCCAAGACTGGGGCCTCGAGAAGGCAAAGCAAAAGTGAAGCATCCTATTTAGCTCGGTTGGTTGGAGCATGGTACTAATAACACCGAGGCCACGGTTTCAATCCCTGTATGGGCCATTCACTTAAGAGCTATTCTTGATGACCTCTATTCAACTCAGAATATTCTGTGATCTGTGATGTTTTTTGCACAGGTTTATGGCTAAGACAGGAAACAGAGGCAGCAGTCATTGTCCTTAGGAAGAAATGCCCTTCTGGCAATGATTTATCTATCTAGACTCCCATGGCTGCACGTGGGAATTGTCTGGGGGGGGGAAGGTTACAAGCTTTCTGCATAGTAAAATATGCCAACACCATTTTCTATTTATGGAGGACTAGCAAAGGGAGGACTGGTGAGAAGGGTGAAGGGGGCTCTCGGAAAATAGAAAACAGCAGAAGAGCTGGATTTTCTTTGCTACGCTGTGCAAATAAAGCAAGTGAACATGACTCTGAAACTGAGCTCAGAAATCTGATTCTGATTTCTCAAGAAGGTTCCTCTTTCTGACCTGACAATATCTATGTATATTACAGCGGAGACAAATTACTTTCTACAAATAAAAATCTTGCTAATTCATTTTTATTGTTTACCTGATTTCTCACCACCAACATGATTGTTTGAAAATTGAATAATGTTTAGAGATGTGCAAATAAATGCAAACAAACCATGTCAAAACACCCAAAAGTGAGGGATCAGAATTTTTTTTCACATGCAGCAGCCAAGCTGGTGCCACCAGGTTCATTCCACACAGCAGTGGTCAGTAAGAAACATTGCATTGCAAGGAGAAGGAATAACCTTAGTCTTGGCAATCTGTGTGCCTGTAAGAGGAACAACATTTGGATTCAGCCATGCTGGAAGCTTGCCACAGCTCAGGGAAAATGTGTGTGAAATGGCTGGAATCATAAAAAGAGCCTTTAATGAACCTCGGCTTTTCAACACATGTTTTTGGCTTTGGAGCTGAGTAACTTTATCGACTCTGAAGAATATACATAATCATTTCGACACGGAGGGAGCAGACAGTGAGAAATTACCATAAGTGCAGCCAAATATTTGCTATTTCTGAGCAGTTGGCTGTGAACTTTTCCTAAGATGCTGGAAACTGATCTGGGAGATGTTTTCTGCATGGTGCAGACCCTGTGTTGGTGTTTGCTCAGTATGCTGGGAACAAAAGTCCTGTAGACTTTCCAGCCACAGTGCTGGAGATTCCTGCACTGCCACAAAACATCCTCACGTTCACAAAGAGCACATCATCATCACTGTTTCTCACTGAGCTGGTGCATTTGCTGGCACTTACTCAGGACTGGTAGATCAGTAATGTTTTTTTAACTTCCAGTTGTCTTTTAACATCATTGAAATATTCCTTATTCGGTTCAGGATTATTCCTTAGTCCTTCCATCTAAACTACCTCCTCTGGGTTGAAGGTTTTTATTCTGCTGCACACCTGTGTGGCAACATCTGCAGCCACCAGCCATCACTCCTGATTCACGGGACAGCACTGAGCAGGTGACTCAAAGTTCCTCTTTGATTTCCCTTCCAACCAGGGAAAACTGCTGCTGTCCCAACTGCAGATGTCAGTTTTCCATCAGTTCTGGCTCTCAGCCGGCATCGCAGCCACTGCCCCCGGGGAACGGTGGCTCGAATTCCTAGGGATGCTGGCAGTCACACCCTGGACTGCTGCTGATGGCAGGGCCCGTGGCGGCAGCTCCTCCTCGGAGGGGTCAGCTCAGCAGCACAGGAGGAGTTGGGATATGCAGATGGTGCCATGCATGTCTCAGTGGAAGACGTTGTTTTGCTGCCAAATGTTCTGTCTGCGCCCATGCCAGCTCAGAGCTTGATGTGATTCACGTTGCCTCTGACCAGACTTCACTCCAAAGGTGTTTCCGTGATTTTGGTTGTTTTGGCAAATACCACAGAAACCTACTGTCAGAAGTAGCTGCTGTGTATTTGAGGTCATATTAGAGAGAAGTGAAGAACTGAAGTAAAAGACATCTTAGTTTTTGATTCTCATGTGGCAGGCTTTTAATTTCCACTTGCCTTTTCTCTCCTTAGTTTACTCTGGCATCAGCAGCAGAAATGCCAAACATCACAAGACAAATTGTTCTCCTGGTAGTTCAAGCCCAGAGGGCAAGACAAAATGCTGGAAATATGGCAAGGAAGTCTTCACTATGTCATATCCACAAATTAAGCATCCCCCATTCAAAAGACTTCTTTCTTTCTGCCATAGAAATTTTCCTATTTTGCACCATCAGTTGTTGCTGACTATAAGTTTTGACCTAGTTCCAACATGTCAAGAAAAATCACACAATCCTTTATATCCAGCTCCAAGGTGCTCTGCATCACATACAAATCAACTACAAATTGGCAAAAATTTGGTGTGGAACCTGTAATTATTTTGGGAAAAATTGTTTGATTTTAACAATTTAAAGGGCATAGGAATAATGTAGATGTTTTTAAGAATCATGGGTTCTTAGGAACATTACTTAATGCAAGGTAGCCCCAGGTTTCTGAATTCTTAATCATGATGAGAAAACATGGTTCTTTCTCATAAAAGTTTGTAAGTACAATTGTTAACAAAAAAAAAGGTAAAACATGAATATTCTTGGAAGAATGTAGTATAAATTAAAATAGTATATATGCTCTGCAGTTACCCATGTTCGTGGGCTAGGTTTCTGCAAACTGTAAGGGTAGCCCTTGGCTCAAATAGCAGAAATAAATAATTGTACAGCTTCAGCCCCCCACTGGGCCTAGATTCTCTTGCACAAGTCTTACAGGGCCTTTTCTTTACTCTCCTCTGTAGTTCAGGTTTGCATTTGTGTAAATCAGGTTTTCTTTGTGAAAACATGACTATTGTGCAGACAAATAGACTTTATAGGAGTCACCCTTCACCTGTCAGATTAAATAGCAGCTCTGTTTTACAAAGTACACTCCATAAATGTCTTTGGACAGGGAAAAATAATCTCCTGTGTCTATAAAAAACTCTAATGTGACAGAAGACCCAGAGTAAAGAAGGCAGTACCAGTCCTAAGATTAGGCATAACTGCATAGATATTCAGCTTTTTTTGTTGAATGGTATCCAAAGCACCTTATTATTGCAATTTTATTTAGCAAGCAGACTAGAGAAAGCTTTGGTCTTTCAAAATAATTTCAATGGAAATTATTTCAGTTCTTCAAGAAATTAAAAGCAACAAAAATTAAATTTTTCCCCACTGATCTCCTGACTTATAAAAAAGTACATTATTTTGGTTTTGATAAATAATCATAGTAATGCAGAATGTTATAGCATCTTTGAAACTACATGGAACAGACAATATTGTAAGTACTTAGTAAGTACAGCACAGAGGACATATTCTCTGCTCTTCATCTGAAATATGAAAGCTATTTAGTACTTTGTAAAACATGTTAAATGGAGTTTTCTCTCTCTTGGAAATAGCTATTTTTTCTTCACTCTGTGCAGGTGGAATGTTTGAAAATTGCACAAGACAGGCAATTTTGGAACTTCAGCTTGGAGGACCAAATGTTAGCAAATCATTCTGAATGGATCTGAAGTTTAAGGCTGCAATGTTATTCTTTGTGACAGTGGATACATTTTCTTTCTCACCTATTTACATATTCACAGTCAGAAATGCATGGTAGTTATTGTGTAAAAGGGGTCTATTTAGGAAGAAAAGGCAGATATCATTTTTGAAAGCTGTTAGTCCAAGAGTATATATGCACCACAAGGTTCATAATGAAGCTTTAGCCAGGGATGTTTGTAGTGGAAAGCAGAGCTGGACAACCGCAGAGAGCCAAAGCAGAAAAAAAAGAAAAAAAGAGATGTCCAGGTCTTCACAGGGGTAAACTGAGTTCCTGTGGGTCATGATGCAGTTGAAAACCATTTGTTGTGTAGAAGTTGAAGCAGTTCAGCTCTGTTATCTCAACAAGTGCAGATTGCATTTACTCAGGAAAGCAACAGCCCATTTTGGTGAGCATGAAACATCCCATCCAGGGGTCTTTGTGCCCCTTCTCCATTTCTGTGAAGATCTTAGGCCAGGGAAGGAGTTACGGCTGTGGTGACACTACAGTTCATGCAACTGAGGTTCTATTTTAGGTGGAGGGCTGTGAGTGTCATTACTTCATCCTCACTGGCATTTCTACTCCTAGCTTCCCTACACAACCAGCTCTGCCGCTTTTGGGAAACTCCCTGGTGCTCCTCTGAGCTAAATGTCCAAGTATTGCCACAGGAGAGTGTGAGAAGGGCTGGTCTCCACACCTTGGTGGCTCAGGCATAAAACTGTGGATTGTGCCTATAAAGTGACAGGACAGGATACAATTTATTTAGCTATATGGTTGTTTGGGGTTTTAATAAGAGTTTTCTTTTGCTACCAGTAAATTATAGTAATGATGGTAGGAACTTTTTACCCACCCAAGAGCTCTACATCAGCTCTGAGTCACAGCTCACCCAACTCAGCACCCACTGCAGTGTGCTACGGATCCAGTCACCACCTGGGGACCTCTCCTGTAGATGCCATGATGGCACAAGACCACATCAGGTACTCAGGGGTGACAGAAACAGCAATGACAAGGGTGTCTGAACTTTGGGGTCAAAATCTAATCTTAAAACAGTCAAGAAGTACTTTTGATGGAGGTAGGTGTTGTATTTTTCCATTACCAGCACCTTAGATCTTTAATAAAAGGTCTAGTAAGGATTATTGCCAGAAAGAAATATGGATATCTGTGTGTAGAATTATCTGTGTTTCCTCTAGCAGTGTTGCTTGTCTACCTTAGCTTCTTCTTTCCATCCTGACTGAAGCCACAGACTGCTCACTCTTCTAGTTAAAAAGTCCCAACCACCCTCTGCAATGACTATACTTAATATCCAGAGCATTAAACAAATTGGTCTATGTGAGCTTTGGAAGAAAAGGCATTTGAGTTTAATGCAAAGGCCAGTCCTGGATAAACCTGGGGTCTCCACTCATACAAAGCCACATCTGTGATAATCGGAGCTGAAAGGGAAGATTTAACCTCTGAGGCTGATGGAGAGCAAAGTGATGAAAGGATTTTTTTAGTTGTGAAAAGACAGATCAAGAGTTTTACTAAATCCTGGGTCAGAGGAAAAGTTGAAAATTGCCTCTGCTCTGAATCTGGGGCATGGCAGACTGAAGCAGGTGTTCCTCACATCTTGAACATTTCATGTGTGCTCATTTCATTCCCTCTATTTTCAATTCCCATTCCCTTATATTTTATTTACATGTTTCTTCCAACTATATGAGAGCATAAAACAGCCAAGTTACAAAGCTTCTCTCTAAATGCCTGATTTAAATAAAGCATCCATTAATTTCTGAACCAGTAGTGATACAACATCAAATAGTGCATTATTTTTCAGAATCTGGTTCTGCAAACATTAGACCATTTGACTAAAATATTGCTAATGTGTAAATAAAGTCACTCTTGTGCATTAATGTTTTCAGGCTCAAAGCTTTAGTGTGTTATTTTAGAGTACAAATATTTTCCAAGGTGAAAAATATAAATGCTGCTCTATTTAAGTCCTCACTAAAATGAAGCACAAAAAGAAATAGTGATGAAGGCCTTTCTTCTTGCTAAAGGACTTTTACCAATTTTAACAGAACATCCTTAATATATACCTAGAATATTATGTGTATAGTAGGTTGCTACTCTGTAATTGGTTTGGCTGATTACAATGATTACAGAAAGTTGGCACAATAGTAGAGCTACCTGGAGAAAGTACTTCTGCAGAGCTCACAGAAAGCTGCTCATTGAAGACCATACTGTGTGTTTGGAGGTCAGAAATTCTGATTTACAAGAATGACAGCTTTTTAACTTTGCTTACATTTCTTTCAAAAATAAAACTATTTTCCAAGTGCTTCTTAAAATAAAATTACAAAACCTTTTCCTATGGACTGAGATATTCATTTTGCCAAACTTTAAGAGACAGTGTTATCTCTTTTATGGGCTAATCCAAGAAAGGTTACTTCAAAACACATTAAAGAAGTAATGCTTTGTTCTCTATGTGTGAAATGGGAAGTGTTTAACACCACTGGACTTGCCTGTGATTTAGACAGTGCATTTGCAGAGGTGATCCCCTTTGCTGGAGCTGCACTCTACCACAGACAGTGTTGGCTGAGCTTTGGCAAGCGTTACTGGGAGGAAGGAGCAGGAGTTCACACTAGCCCTGCCTGGCAACAGTGTGAGGGGCAAACCTGGGCACCTCTGCACTCTCCTTAACACACAGAAGCAGGAAAGAGGAAAGTAATGTCACACAACACCACTTCCCAGCACACGTCCCCCTCCAGCACTGATTTGGTAATGCAGCTCTGCACACCTCCTGTTTTATGGACATTCTCTTTGCTGTTACTCAACTTCCATCTCATTACTGGGAGCGTGAATTTCCACCTTGTGACTTCACAATCTTTTGGAGCATTGCTCTGGTGATCATCCAGTGATTTTTGGGTAGATTTTGTTTCCTTGAAATGCTAATGCATTCCCAATGACAATAAACCGAGGCCTGTGACTATAATATTGCCTTTGGTCAGTTTTATGTCAATTGAAACAGAAATGCAACTTCAAAGCCCTTGAAGCAATGGGTGACTATGCAAGGGAACATTGGCTTCCAATAACATAAAAGACAACTTTAACAGGAAAGTCTTACAGGAATTTCTTCTGATCATTAATAGCATGTAATTTCCTTATTTGCAAATCATAGGAGTGACAGGAGTAGCAGTACAGTGGAATATTGAAAGTGGTGTACTGTGTTGTCATAGTGCTAACCCTGCTGAGAAGCCAATGTCTGTTCCTCTCCCCACCCCAATGCCTTCGCCAGCTCTGAGGTGGCAGCTGAGGGGAGCCTCCAGCTCCCCTCTGCTCCTTGGTGTCCTGCTGCTCTGTGCACCTTCCTCTAGCCCAACACCCATAATTTCCCCCATTTCTGAGCAGGGGATAGTTCTTAATCTGCACACTAGAAATGAAAAATCTGTGGGCAATTACATGTACCACATTCCCTGATGGAAGTGGAAAGGTAGATGGCAGATTGGAAGATGTAGGGTCCATGGGAGGTGTAACAATATATGGACCCCTCTGGGTCGGACTGAGATGAAAGCTCTCCTGTGGTCTGAAACCCTATTAAAAGACAGTTATGGAAACCTGGGCAAGACTGTTTTGGCAGAAGAAAGCAGAAAATGAGGCATCTTTTATGAGAAGGTACAAAATTCAGATACTTGAGTGTTAGTTGATTGAAAAATAGTGAGAACAATGATGCTATAAATTCAGCAAACTTTACCACATAAAAATTACCAACAGGGTCCTAGGCTGTGAATTCCTTAAAATAGTAGAAATAGGTGAATAGGTAGTGTGGGATAAAAAAAAAAATTAAAGGGGAGGATTTTCCATTTATTACTATTTCCTCAACATAAACCCAGGAGCTCATGAAACTCTGCCTGACAAGTGAGAAAGACTCTGCCTGGCAAACCACTGGTGGCTCTGGCTGCCACTCCTAAACCCAGAGCACAGAGCTTCCACTGGTGGGTGGTAGGTAGGGGTGTGGAAAGGGACCTCTGCCCACCCAGCTACTCGCTGCCATGGGATAAGGATTGTTGGGATCCCTGTAGTCTCCTGCTCTCTTCTGTGTTTATCCTGATCTCAGATCTGAATGTAGCTCAAGTTACATTCCTGCAGACACTCTTGGCTTCAGGAACTAAAGATTTTCTGAAAACCAATCATTTCTGTGCAGAGACATTGTGGCTAACGCCACAGGGTGTGCCCAGGTGGGACATGCAACAGCTTGCACAACATGGTGTCCTTGGAAAACCAACAACTATTTCCAACATTTCAAAGCAAGCAAAACCAGAACACCCTCCTGAAGGAGGAGTATCTACCCCTGGGAAGGTTTCTCCACAAAGGACATCCAACTGGGAGCTTGCCATCACTTTCTAAAACCGGTATGTTGACATAGAGAGGCACAGCCCAGGCCCTGGTGCCACTCTGCATACCAGGCACTGGCGAAACACAGCACTCAGGCATGGGGAGCGGGCACAAATGTTCATCCTGATGCAACATGTACCTCCCTGGGAACACTGGATCCTTTGCCTCTGGGGTGGTCACAGCCTGGATTTAATCTTTCTTACCCTCTTCAGTTCAGTGGCTATTCAGGGGTTTAACTCTTCTGCATTTTCACATCTCTCTTGCTGTCTCTGCAATTATGTTTTTCTTTTTCAAACTCACTGAAACAATATTTGACTTACCCCATCCCCTCCCAAACAAATCAATATATTTGTTTTCAAGGTTTTCCAGAGGTAGATTAAAGAGGTTCAACTTCTTTCATGAACATTGGGCAGTGTCTCCAATCACTTGAAGCTTCAGTAAGAGCAATCTGTGGTGAGGATTAATAGCACTCACTACAGAGCTGATGCTGAAGTGCCTCAAACCATCACTGTTGCTTGTCACTCATCGTAGCTATAAAAGTCACCAACTCGCACCATGGAGATATCCACACATGAAGGTGAAAATGCTTCTCCACAACCATTTTCCCTCTCAAAACAGGACACCTGTGTCTACCTGCTAGCAGCACTAGTGGCATGTCTCTGAGGGGCAGCTTAGGCTGTAGGGATACTCCTCCCAGCCAGACTCTCCTCACAGCTGACACCTCCGGGCACAGAGTCTCTGGTCTGACCTCTCACAATCACTCTTCAGGCATGTGGCACCTTCACTGTATTAAGATGGTTCTGTTCTGTGACAGCTCTGTGCTATTTTGGCAATATGCACAATAGTCTTATTGTGGGGAGTCTCTCTTGAGTTATCTCCGTGGTTCTTCCTTGACTCCTCCTCTTGCTTCAAAATCTTTGTGGAAATGGAAAAAATGAGCCCAACATGAGACACTTCCACCTACTGGAACTGGCTTCAGCAAAACTGAGGAGGAAGCTCCCTGAGTGATCCTGCTAATATGACTTCCTAGGGGAAAAATCACTTTTATGTTCCCAATTCACAGAACTGAAGCTCACAATATAGAGGAGCAGGATGGACTCCAACCACTGGACACCAACTCCTTGCAAACATTGAATATTTGGGAATTTGTACACCTTGCTCAGTATTTTGAAACTTTGTAAGGAATTTTAATCTAGTTAAGACTTTGCATTTAGATGTCTGCAGTCTTCTGAAGGAGGAGGGAAAGGAAACCCAAAGCTCCCACACTCAGAAGGGAGCTCAGTAGTCCAGTGGGGCCTGGGGAACAGCTCCATATACACCACAAACAACCCTGTGGTGATTCCTTGGGTCCACGGCTGCAAGATCATTTTTGCCCAATGTTCTCAGGCTCCAGGTTCTGATCCCACATCAATGTGAAATTGACAAACACCCTGGGACATCAAGTTAGAAAACCAGGAAGAGACAAAGACCTGGGAGGCAAACTGCCTGATTTAGCATCTTCTGTCATGGAAGAGGTTAGAGATAGTACAACATGAACTCACGTCATGCACCATTAATGCACAGCAAAACTCACTGTAGTGCTAAGCTGAAGGAAAACAGGAAAGCTGTGGTGAGGAAAGACTGAAATACTCATCTGTCCTTATCCCCTTTAACATACCCATATTTCCATCCTGCCATTCCTGCATTGCATCTATACCATCTCTCTCTCAGCCATCACAAAACATCAAGAAGAATCTTGATTACCAGTTCCATGATGGGCAGACCACTAAATCTGAGAGTGGTTTCGTTCAGAACCTGCTGCAAAAATATGCAACACAGATTTGTCTAAGTTGAGCTTCCAGTTTCTCAGTCTTGTTTTACCTTTATAGTGAGGTTAAAAAACCCATCTCCTTATGGGACAATTTTCTTCATACAGGAGCCTGAGAACTGCGATTACATCACCATTCAACTGTCTCCTAGATGAAACAAACTGACTGAGTTCCCTACGCCTTTCAGGTATGCTGTTCTTCAGGTTAGGAAGAGAGCTCATTTCCCATCAGCCTTTTCAATTCAGATGCAACCTGGACTCAGTCCATTTTGTCCACTGAAGCAGGACCAGTGTCCCTTGCTTCCTCCTAACCTCTTCACTCAGGAGACTCCTCTTTACTTCCTTTACTTTACTGCCTGACCCCAAATATCCACTACTTGTGGTCTTTTACCAATGGCCATCAGAACCCACTCCATTCTCTCCTGCAGAGTATCCTGTGCGTTGTTTCCATCTCACTGGCAGTTTCTGGGCAGGAAGGCTATGCCTGATGCTATGCCCGTAAAAGCACCATGCATGCCTGTTCTGACAGAAGGCTACTGCTAAAAGGTGTGTATTCTCAATTAACAACACAGCCTGCAAGCCCTAGCTATCTGTATAACACCAAAGTTAATTTTAAAAAGAACAGCAATTGATAAATATTCCACAGGAACCACAAAAATAAATAAGCCTATTTATAAATGTTATATATATATATATTTTAAGATGAGTCATGTAGTTTCTGCAGCTCCACCAAGTTCCAATCAAATCTCTACTCACTGGTTTTATTACTCTTAATTACTTTTTAAACTGCTATAATTCCTCTAAGGCTGGCTTACCCCATGCCAGACCCTGTTTGTGGTACAGAGAGCAAGCACCTACAAAGGCAGCAGACAGGCTCTGATGAGGCAAGCTTCAGCCTAGAAATGCCTGGGAATGACATCCTGGGAGGGATGTACAGTACCATGGTACTCTTACTCGTGCTCACAGGCAATGTAAAAACTGTTTTGCTCTCTCTTCTAATGGACATTGATCATAGACTAGCAGAGCAAGGAACAGAATCCAGCACACATTTTAGTGAAATCCCTTAAATTTCTTAGCAGCTAGTACTTCATCTGTGAAACGTCATGTGAGAGGCTGGGAGAAGATCACATTCCTAGGCTGAAGCTGAGGCTCCCACTGGGCAACACACAGTAGCACCCATTTGCTGCCACCTCTGCACAGCCCATTTCTCATCTGAGGTAGCAGGGATCATCTGCAGCTGGAACCTGGCTCTGAAAAGCCATATCTGGTTGTAGCACTGAGTGCTCAGGAGCTGGGCCCTGAAGTAGGAGACCCAGAGAACTGTGGTCATACCTGTTGGATAAAATCTGCTTTGCACAGCACCCTCTCAAAATTTAATATCACCCAGGGAAAAAAAAAATAATATACCCTAAAAAGCCACTGAAGCAATAGTCTTGAAATGGATCCATCTACGTGACTTGTAACATTAGAGGTCTTGCCATTTCACACGTATAATTTGGAGTGAATTGCCCTTTACAGTGATTCAACCTGTGATGTGCTCACATACCCTCTCAGACACTGCTTTCTGCTTAGGAGGGGTTTTTACCCTTTCCCATTTTAACCTTCAGTGACAGAACAGATTTTTTTAATCTTGCTGCCATGGTTTCCTCTTTGCCCTCATGTCCTTCTGGGATCCTCCTCCATAGTCAACTGCCAGCCAAAAAAAAACGTGCCTGGGTCTCAGCTCTGCCAGCTCATGCTCACCTGCACAGAGGGCACAACAGGCAGCTTGGGAAGGGAGGAGGAAAACTAACATTTTAAATACTTCAGAGTAAGATTGATCAAACTCTTCTTCCAGAGCTTACGCTTCTTTGTGCATTTCGGGCCTGAACCAAATCTCTTTGGTGTAAGAAAGCAGTACCGAGCTGAGCACAAATAGAATCATTGCACCTTTGTTTTCTGGACATGCTGTTACCACCCAGCCACCCCACTGCTTTTCCTGAGGGAGAAGTGGCTGATAGCATCTGTTTGTTACCCAAGTCTTGAAAAACAGGGTTCAAACATCACTGCCAGCTTGAAAGTATCACTGAACAGCCTGGTGAGTGGGACAGTTCCTTATGTTAGAGGAATCTTTGTTAGAGGCTTGTTTTGTACAGTCCCACTACAGCCTATCTGGATGCTGCAAACCAATACCATGAGGAAGGGAAACACAGCCCACTGCCCACCCTCCCCAGCTGCCCTATCTTGCCTTTTACATCTCACAGACTACCAGCTCCCTCGTGAAGGAAGGGCTTTTATGTTCCTCGTGGCAGGAGGCACCCAAGGCAGGTGAGGTGGCTGGAGCATTGGCAGGGCTGGTTTGGCCTCCCGGGTGAGTCACCGAGCTGCCGTGCCTCTATCAGGTGCACTGTAAATCCAGACCGGTGCCTGTTCCTTTTCATTGAGAGCCTTGAGCTCAATGCAGGAAAGATGAAAAGGGCTGGTCATTATCCATTACATGTGACCCATTCACTTGCTGATGGGCTGGTTTTCATCTCCCTGCCCTGCCTGTAGGCAAGCATCCCCCAATATCCTAATCTGCCTTTTTTTTTTTGCTCTCCACCATTTGTTTTCCTAGGAGCCTTGTCAATAGTGGCTCCACTCCCTTCCCATGCCTCCCAGCGCTGTAGATTCAGAAGCCTTAAAGGGTTCCAGCTCGCGGTAACAAATTCCAGAAAGTCTGACCGCTTATTATAAAGCCAGTGTAGCGAGGATTTGAGAAAAGCACGATGTAACAGGAGAGCTGGATAAATGCAGAGCACACACAGCCTGGAAATGCTCGAAGGTGAACGGGAAGGGGAGGCGGGGGCATTTGGAAGCCCATTAAATGAGAACTTACCATCCGATTTATGTAAATCACATCAAATGCCTTCATTTATTAAAAGTATTAAGCTGCATTACTGTTTGCCTTTGGTCCCCTAATTTGGTTGCTAATGTCTAAAACAACTGTTGAAATTAATTTGAAATTAATGTTCCTATATAATTACTTAATGAATCTCACATTCACTGCCCTTAGCTCGCAGCTGACAAAGGATCTCACCCGCCACATGTAAGAGGCTGGAATACTGACTGTGATTTTTAAACGGTTGCTAAATTATAGTTTGCAAATATTTTACATTTATATCACACACTTCATCTTGAAGGATCTCACTGTGTTTGAAATGTTACATAACATTCATTCTTTAGTAAAATTCCACCACAAAAACTTTCTGGGCATCAATCTTCTTATTTCCCTGCATGCCTTGAAATTAAATCAAATTTAGCTGTATCATTATGCAAACAAAAAATCATACCTGCATTAAAAGATTATTATTAGTACTGTAAAGTCAGACAGTTAAAAGATAGGAAACGCTGGAACTGAGACTCTGTGCAATATAAATTCCTTTTCCCATACATACATATTCTCATAGTCTTTAATTTTATGATCACAGATTTTCTTATATGTACCCCCTCCCTCAGGGGACATACTAGTCCTTGTTAGTGTTTAAGAAAAAACAGGATAAGAAAAAAATAAGGTTCAAGAAAAAGCTAGCAGGGAAAGGCAGCCATTTGTGGAGTCCTTGCCTCATTCCTTACAAAAGCTGCAAAGGTTGTAATGCATGTGCCTCCTTTTCTGGGTGGTTGACTTGGTACCCCATAAATCCTGATTGGCAGAAATGCTGAATATGCACAGCAGTAACTGAAGCTAAAGAAACATTTGAACGTGCAGAGCATTTTCCATACTACCAAAACCAGTGAAAGAGGAGGTCCTGGGGTCTCACACTTCAAATAATCGTACACTTCAAAGAGGGGAAAACATTTCTCCCTCTCCCAGGGACAGTGGAAAATGTATTTGAGCAATTGCAAAACAGCCGGAGTGCTGTGTTACGGAGACCCACATTTACTCGTTCTGTACAGCACCACGAGGACATGGTGCTGCAGGAGGGGAACAGGACACCCTGTGACCCAGCAACAGAGAATATGTGGGGAAGCTTTGCTGCTGTTGCACGAGCTAGCAGAGGGAGGCAAGCACCATGGGGGGAAATAGCAAAGGCTATTCTGAAACAAAAGAGCTGAATTTAAGGCCTTCCAGTCTTACTTTGGACTCCTCACCTTTTTGTGTGCTTATCTGTGACTTTGCATTACTTCTTAGGTGACTATGGTTTCTTAAGGATCAAGGCAAACATGAGTGCCAAACACTGGCAATCAGGAACGTTCCAGAGCTTTCCTTCAAATTGGCTGAACAGTGCTTTGCCTTGAGACATCCTCAGCATCTAGGTCACAGCAAGTCAACCCTCCCCACTCTGCAAAACATCAGAGAGTTCCTCCTTCCTCATGTAGAGAGTTGTAGATGCGTGCCACATACCCTGGCATGGCTCAGAGTAAGGATACTGGCCAAGACTTCCACAGCTTGGCTGAGGGATGGGCTAGTGAGGAGGACAGGTCCCCAGACACAGGATAACATCAACCTAAATCTCCTTCCTACAACAGGGAACAGAGCCTACCCAGCAACCCACACCCAACCATCACCACATGCACACCTCCACGTGCTGTCCTACTTTCTTGAAAGCCCAACCTCTCCTCTGCTCAGGTCTTTGCCAAACCTCCCTCTCTTTAACACATTCTCTTGACAGGCTGCAGATCTTCCTTCTGAAATCTTTGTCTTCTCTCAGTGGGTCCTCCCTCACAACCCCGAAGTATTCCTGTCTCCCACACTTCACGCATTCCTCAGCTAACAGGGATCATTATACCTCCAAAGGAAACCTGTCCCAGCAAGGCCAATCTAAAAAACTCAAGTCTACAAACACACAGGAATATATTAGCTCCTTTTAAAGGTGAATAGCAGGTACATTAGGGTGAATTATCCTGGCCAACCACCTCAACTTCATTCTTGAACACCAAAGCTGTCAAGTGAACCAAAATGGGCAAAAAGTCTCTAGCTTGTCTCAAAGCCAGCTGAGTTTTAAAATTTTTAGAAAGAAATCAGAAGTAGAATGGTTCCCAAGTCCTATTTAAACTAGAAAGCATAAAAGGAACCCTGTGACCATACAATAAATTTGAGGGGAGAAAATTTAGTGGTACAAAAAGCCAGTGGTAATTATATAGGCCATCAGCCCACATGAAGTGCTTGATTTTGCAGTAAACTACATTCTTGTAGCATTTTGCATATGACTTATTTACTCCTTTGCAATACATTTTCTTAAGCAGACAGCATTATAAGACTGTATCAAACCGACCTTCAAAGGAGATTGCTCTTCTTTTTTTCCAGCTAGGTTTCATATCACAACCCAGCAGCTGAAGGTTAATACTGCAAGAGTCCAGAGCCACTACCTCAGCTGAGGCTTCCCTTCCAATTCTGCTTTTGTAAAAGAGGGAAAGATACTAATACAACTGAGGCTCAGCAAAAACAGCCTTCTTGAGGCAAAGATGCTTTTCCATCTCCATGGCTTCCTCCTGCTGCTTGCAATCAATAGGACAAGGCTGCTTTAGTCAAGTTTCTAGAGTCCTGTAATGGAAAGCAGCTGTCCCTATCCAGATTGCACCAGACATCTCCACAATTATTTTGTCATCTTCTTTTGGTCAGTTGTGTTACTCAACTTCCAGTAGGGCTGCGTTAGTAACACCAGCAATCCCAGAACTGTACTCAACATACTTTTTTCCTAAACTCCCAACACTAACCTAAGGATGTTTATATTGCTATTTGCCACTCAATAGACAGACTTTACATTTGTTGTGTCAAAATATGAACCCTGGGACTTGTATTCTACTGAAGTGGGCTGCATGAGCCACACATCTCAATATGAACAATTTAAATGACATGGGCAAGCCTACTTGAAAAGCCTTCCCTTTCTTTTCCGAAGCAGCACAGAACTGGAGAAACTGACAACATCCAACACCATATGAAACATTTTGTTCTGCAGAACCATTCAGTTCTGCAGAACCATCCAGATGGCAATGAAGTTTGCAGTCTTTACAAAGCTATCTTCAGGAAGCAGTAAGGGTCGCAGTGAATCTTGCCTCCACCATTAAAATAGCACCACCTAATAATTTGGGGGAGGGGAAACTTCCTCGCATTTTACATTAATCAATGTCATTATAACATAAGATACTCAGTTATTTCGTTAACAAGGTTAAATAACTGCATGTCCATCAACGATACCTTTATTCTGAAAGCCAAGTAACAATTAAGTCTCTGTTTCTCTAAGTGAACAGCTAAAAAATAGCTCATTCACATTCTGAGTATGTAACTATAGTTGTCCCTTTATCAAAAAAATCCTAATTTAATTTGGAGTCATGGCTGCCATCTCCCTCTGCCTTTGCACACACTAGCTTTAACAGCTCCTTTGGGGAGTGTTCATGGAAGTGGTAATAGGTGTGGTAATTTCCACTTTCTGTTTTCTAGTTCAGAGAGTAATTGAATCCAGTCACTACTGCCATATCTTTCTGGCAAATCTTTGTTGGCCTCCATGAAATGAGTTGGAAGTTTGATTTCCGTTCTCAGCAGGCATTGTTTGTGTGATACAGATGAACAGTTGTAGCCGGCGAATTGGAGGCAATTTCAGCAGACTCCTAGGCTGACATAAGCACAGGAACAGAACTTTCACCTCCAGAGAAGCCTCCTCTTTAACAGTCCTGAGAAATGACAGGACCAGATTGGAGAGTTTGGATTTCTGCTGTTGCAAGACACTTTGATGTCTGTTTTATTATACCAGCGCTCACATGAAATGACTAAGGAAAAAACCCCAAGGTTTTTTTTTATGAAATAAAATTCAGAGGCAAAACAAGCTTTATCACTCCCTAATACTGCTTTCTATCTCTGTTGCATTTCAATTGGAATACACAAGTATTTTATTTCCTGTGACATCAACATTCATTAGTCTCCATTCTGGTTACACCTGTTTAGCTCCCCATGACAGCAGGCAGTGTAACAGCATCAGCCACTGACAGACCATTAGTGGCATTCCAGGCAGGTCTGTGAATTCCACCACACAAGACATTTCAGAACCAAAATACAAGGTACCAGGTGAGTAGAGGCTGAATGTATGACTAGGCTAAGATTAAAAACTTTATTTTTTATACAAAACAATAATAAATCCAAGCAGATAATGAACTAAGTGTCTTCTCATTTTCCATCTTTTCTTCTTTTCTCCATAAAGTCTATCCACAGTTCAGTGTTAAACCACTCCAAATTCTGCAAAAACTATGATGTTTCCATCTTGTATCCATGTTTTTCTAATTCAGCTCTGTATAGAAAAGAGACAGATGTATTGAAACATATACAATACTGTCAGGTGTTTGATTTTTTTTAAAAAACTAAATATACTACGCAATATACAATAATTTCAAGTACTAATGTCAACCCGCTTTTTGATTCATACCAACACCTTAACCTTAGCAACAACCTTAACCTTACTCACTCTATAGTTTTTGAACTCCAGCTTTTTTATCTTAGATCACTCTAAGTGACTTTGCAGTGAAAAATTCAGATATTTGTTTTAATCACAGTTACTGCTCTCAGACCCACCATATGGCACAAAGCAGCACCTATGCGCCTGCAACATCTCCAAACTCATTAGAATAACCAAAATATTACCTTATACATATTCTCAAGAATCTTACACATTATTCTCAAGATTTCCTTAACCCCAGCAAACTCACTATTCTATATGACTTAAATGCATGTCCTTCCAAAACCATTTTAAGGGCTTTTTTTTTGCTTTTAGAATACTGCAGTCTGGAATTTTTATTTATGCCTTGGTGGAATACACCTTGCAGTGAACAATTCTGAGGGAAACGATTGCTTTGTTATTCTTAGTTGTGGCCAGGACAGCAAGTCAGGAACGACAATTGTCATCACTCCTGCCCTGCCACCACTTTGCTTCTCACCTGTCTCTGAACACACCAGCCAGGATTCATCCTGTTTTATCCCCTAGTCTTAACATACGTGTATCTAGATACAGAAGTACAAAGCTCTAAAAATATTTCAGGTTACTTTGCACATTTAGTAGTAGGACTCTGAAAGTGGAGGACTGCAGCATTTGCTTTCTAGAGATGAAAGAAACATGCTACAACCAGGCAACAGTGCAAACCACTATATGGTCACCAATACTGCAGGCTGCAACTAAGGCCAATTACAGAAAGTTTGTCTAGATCTACTATGGCTATCAAGAATTATACTGTTTTGTGAAAGTCTGTTTCATTCCATGTTTTCCAATATTACCATTTAACTGCCTTTGAACCATATCTGAAATAACCATATCAACGATTTTTTATGCAGAAGACACAAAAATAACTGCTTTCCCTGGAGTACAAGGGCAACTCAGGAACTGTTTAAGCGGGCTGTATTACAGACAGTTTGCTCCTCATGCAACATACTGAGGGATTAATTATAAAATCTGGCTTTGTTCTGAATGCTTGAAACAATTTAAGTTATAATTATGCGTCAATAAAGGATTACTGAAACTACAAGTGACAAAGAGGATTAAGCAACTGGTTTAGAGGTACACAAATTGCTATCACTTTTTTAAAAGCATGCAATTAACAATTACTTTGCTGTTGTTGCTCATAAACAGTGTGTTCATCATACAGGAAAGAACCTTAACTTTAATACAGATCACTAATCTCCAGAAAATTTGCCCATTTGGACAAAGAACAGCAGTGCTGTTTTAAAGTACAGACATAAAACTGTCACAAACTTTGCACACCACACAGCATAAAGGGATAATCTTGGATGCTTTGCCATTAATCCTGGCTGTACAACTCAGAACTTTCACATACACATAGAAAAGTCATTAGAAAAGGATCCACTCATGTTAAATTGACAAAGTGTCAACTGTATCTCAACTTTCCGTGATCTTTGCATTGTTTGCGTACCAGAACGAAACTCTGTCACCACAATGTCCTAAGGCATATTTCAGCAGAATTATTAAAAGATGAAATGCTGATCAGTACTTCAGAGTCTTGTAATCCCTAAGTCTGGTTCTAAAAGGCTTCAAATAGAAAAGCAAAAAGTAGAGCTTTCATTTATTTTCATTTCAGATCTTTATTTATTTAAGTAAGCAGATTTCAAACTTTCAGATATTAACCAATCAACTCCATTTAAAGTATTTTACCTGTCTTCTAGAACAGTAAGTCTAAATAAAATTACCTTAACTGATTGGAGAAATCATCTTCTACATTGTCATCATCCCAGTTGTCTTCCCAGACATGTGCATCTTCATCTTCATCTAAACCAGTCCAATCTAAAGACAGAAAAGCAAGTCTAAATATTGTATGCTGCACTGCTTTGGTACCAATCGGTCTTACTGACCGATTAACTCAGCCACAGGGAAAGGCAGACATCTGGTAAATTTAACAGAGAAGTCTGGATCACATTCAAGTGTTTATGAGACAGAAAAATCTAAAACACATCTCACAATTTCTGTAATTACAACAAAAATGAAACCTGGTGAAAAAAATCATCACACAGAAATCATAGCTTTCAAGATTAAACATTCCTAAGAGATATTCTGCATACTTATGGATAAACTGTAGCATCATCATTCTAGATTTGTATTCAAACACCTTTAAATACATATCGGATGCTTTTGCCAAAACACTGACACATTCTGTGTTCCCTCAAATCAGATGCAGTCAGCCTATGGACAAATGACAAAAAACTATCTGTGATGCAGAAGCAAAGGCAAATTGAGACAAGCATCTGCAAACAGCACTGGATACCTCTAATCAGCTATTTGTGAGTTCCCAAGACAGCAAAAGCTGTCTTGCCTTTGCAGGGAAACACTTTATGTCCATTTACTAACCTTATTTATATTTTTCCTATAATAAAGTAATCTGGCACACCACTCTTGACAAAGTACTGATCACACACGCAATGCGTCATTAGTAAAAAAAAAAATAAAATCAAACTAAATAGTTTAGAAAAAGAATGAAAATGGAAGGCTCAGAATCACTATGAAAACATAAGTTGGCTTACTTGATTTTTTTGTAATTTCTCTGTTTATTCCTACTGAAAGACACAATTTTTCAAATGTTAAAAAAAAGAAGCCCCCTAATTTTGACACTTGCAAATTTTTATTTCTCAAAGTCTATTAGTGTATTTAAAGAGATAGCACTGTTCTCCCCCTTCCATTCCAGTAAGCCATCTGCTGCCCATGCACAGAAAGCTTTGAGGACTAAGGCCTAAAGCAACAATAAACACTGATAAGGGTATGGGGGGAGCAGAGGATAAAGTTAGAGGGGTAAAACGTCAAAAACTAATTCACTGTGAACAGCTAACTTTCTAAGAAGGAAGCCTGGTCTTTGCATTTCTCCTCCTTTTTCTAACACTGACAGGCAACAAAATTAATATTTGAGATTCTCCAGGACAGGAAAATCCATTTGTCACTGATTAAAGACACACGTGTGGAAGGCATTATAATTAAATTTCCCTACTCAAATAAATTATATAATGGAAAAGATGAAGGAGCACAGAAATTGTGCCGTGAGAGAAAAAGACAAAAACTAGGAAGGTGAAGAAAAAATGCTGTATATAATGCTGCATTATTTGGATTTAGTTGTATTGCTAAATGCTCAAAGGGAAGGGCTTATCCTTTAGAACTACCTGCAATAAGCTTTGCCCTTGCCAGTTTATATTCCATTGATTTTTTTGTCATAATAAAAAAAACTCTACTGATTATCTGGATTTTGAAGAGAGAAAAAACAAAGCTCAAACAACTTAAAATTAACACAAACTTCTCTATCTACAAACTAACAAGCAGCTCAGACAGAACTACAAACTTGGAAAAAAAAAATCTCCCAGTAACTCATATCCAGCACAACAAACAGCAGCTTCAGTCATAGAAGATCAGGAGGGCAGACTGCAAAAAGATGCTCTAAATCACACTGAGTACAGGGGAGTCAGAAAGGCCCATGCCATCTTCCTTGCTGGGGTGGGGAGGAGAGTGAAAGTAAAGCCTAAGTTACATTCTCATCTCCGTAGGGCAAGATTCTGCAGCATCTGGATATTGAAACTATTACCCCACAATTGTATAATACAGTTATTACTTCCTGCTACATTATATGCCTGTAACTAAACAAAAATAAAACAAGGCAGAGCATTATCTGGGATTCAAAGTATTAAGATCACTTGAGAATCCACTACCATTAAGTATTACTAATATACACCAAAATTATAACCTTGTCATGGCTGAACTCCTTAAAAATATATTTTTATATGCTGATCACTGATTGTTTTGTTTCATACTTTGGAAACAAAAAACAATCTTTAGAATTTTAGGGTTCTTTATCCCCTGCTCTGTCACTTTACACATTACATTTTTATATTCTGAAATGCACTGTACAAAAGATTGTTGAGTGACTCATTTACATGTATTTTCATCTACTATAGCATACTTATGCTATACTTCAAAGTATCCTATAAAAATTGGGCACGTGTGGTTTTGATACACAACTTGATTTCATAAATTGCCTAAGTAAATTTTTAGGTTAGAATAAACCCCCAAAGTCCATGTTTGCATGCCTTAACATAAATTTGCATTATCTAATTTCCTTTGGATAAAAACTGGGTAATAGAACACAAAGTTCTTCTATTGCTAGAAAGTGGTGTTTTAATTTGAAAGAACAACGATTTGGAATGGGTTTGAGCCCAGTTATCACAGCTCTTTCCTAAGTACTGGGGATAACAGACGAACTGTTTTTTTGAGGTTCAAAACTAGAACCTCACTTGAAGACTCAAATGGACCCCTTTAGAAGTTCTTATTTTCTGCAAGAAAGAACATCTAGAAGCCTGATGACGGTCACGTTTTAATAAGTCTCTGTTCCACCCAGAAAGCCTGCACAGTACCTTGCTTTAGCATTACAGCTAGAGTCAAGCAAAACCAATTTCACCTTCTGTAACAGCAAGTCAGGGCTCTGCGCCAACCAAGTCCAGAAGCTTCAGAGACTTCCTCTACTATGAATACTTAATTTACATTAAATAAGATAAACGTTTTTTTCCTGTATAGGAAATACGAAAAAGAAAGTATGGTCTTGTAAGATTACTTTAGCTAATATCCTGTGTCATGAACTTTCTCTATCAGTACACGCAAAAATAATAATTTTAGGAGTACTAAAGTGTTCAGAACACCTAAGGCTTGTAAGACCACGGAGAAACCATATGCAATAAAGACATTAGAGAAAAAAAATCCTGATGTTACATTCATCATGGTATATATCATTTCTCATGATCCAAAACTGGAGACAATCCCAGAATTAAGAACATAAAAAGCAAACATGCCTTAAAAAGGGATGCTTCCAAGACTCTATCTGTCAAGAGATAGTAAGTTGTTTAATTAAATTTAACTTATTAAGTATACCTGTACCTATGAAAAGCAAACCAGCATATACATATCTGCGCTTCAATAGGTAAAGAGACTCAGAGTAACTAGAACGCAGTATTTCACATTTACACATTTTTCCACTTTACGCTCAGTTTCCAGCCCTCATCCCTCCTCTCCCTCGCAATTCTCATCTCCAGCGCCAAAAAGCAGTAAATTTCTCCCGCTCTTGTTCCCAGCTCTCTCGCACAATGACACAGCACTTCCAGCGCGATGTGCCCAGCGCCGTGACACCGGCACAGAGCCGAGCACGGGCACCACCATCGCGCTCGGTCGCGGCTCTGACGGCGCTGCAGCCCCTGCCCGGGCGAGGGCCGGGCAGGGACCCGCGGGGCACCGGGGAAGCTTCCGCGGGGCTCAGCCGGGCCCTGCGGAGCGGCAGCACAGCGGTGTCCCGCGGAGCGGCCGCGAAGGCGCGGGGACCTGCGGGCAGGGCCGGCGCACAGGACGCCCCAGTCCCANGGTACCCTGGGGAAGTGCCGCTGCTGGCTGCAGTGCTGTGGGAAGAACACGTTTCTTCCCTGCAACGTCAGACCAAACTGCACAGGCCGCTGCAGCTACTGGGCGCGTCTGTTCTCTACATTCTTTCATTGTCGACTTGTATGCAGGCAAAACCTGTCGAGTATCAGCCTTCTGTCCTTAATCTCCAAGTCATGGTGTTAAGAGTCTTTTCCCTTCTGGCTTTTAAATGTAGCGTTTCAAAACGCCAGAGGTTAGGTTGGACATTAGGAGGAATTCATTCACAGAAAGAGTGATTAGACGTTGGAATGGGCTGTCTTCCATGGAGGCGTTTAAAGAAAGCCTGGCCGTGGCACTCAGTGCCATAGTCTGGTTGACAAGGCGGTGTTTGGCCANAACTAGAACGCAGTATTTCACATTTACACATTTTTCCACTTTACGCTCAGTTTCCAGCCCTCATCCCTCCTCTCCCTCGCAATTCTCATCTCCAGCGCCAAAAAGCAGTAAATTTCTCCCGCTCTTGTTCCCAGCTCTCTCGCACAATGACACAGCACTTCCAGCGCGATGTGCCCAGCGCCGTGACACCGGCACAGAGCCGAGCACGGGCACCACCATCGCGCTCGGTCGCGGCTCTGACGGCGCTGCAGCCCCTGCCCGGGCGAGGGCCGGGCAGGGACCCGCGGGGCACCGGGGAAGCTTCCGCGGGGCTCAGCCGGGCCCTGCGGAGCGGCAGCACAGCGGTGTCCCGCGGAGCGGCCGCGAAGGCGCGGGGACCTGCGGGCAGGGCCGGCGCACAGGACGCCCCAGTCCCACGGCCGCTCCCGCCCGCCCCGGCCGGCCCAGGCCGCGGCGGTCCCGCCTGCAGGCCGCAGCCTGTCGTGTCCCGTCCCGTGCCGCCCCCGCCCGGCACCTTCAGCCGGGAATTCCTCAAACTCGTCGTCCTCCTCCAGGAGCCCCAGGTCCACCGGCTGCTTCTTCTCCGACATGCTGGGCCCGCACCGCGTCCCGCCGCCCTCGAGCCTGCTGGGATCCCGCGGCCACCGCCGCGCCTGCGCCGCTGCCGGGCCCGCCGCGGCCCGCGCCTGCGCCCCGCGGAGCCCGGCGGCTGCCGGCCCCGCCCGCCGCTCCCGGCCCGGCCCGGCACCACCGAGCCGGGCCTCAGGTACCCTGGGGAAGTGCCGCTGCTGGCTGCAGTGCTGTGGGAAGAACACGTTTCTTCCCTGCAACGTCAGACCAAACTGCACAGGCCGCTGCAGCTACTGGGCGCGTCTGTTCTCTACATTCTTTCATTGTCGACTTGTATGCAGGCAAAACCTGTCGAGTATCAGCCTTCTGTCCTTAATCTCCAAGTCATGGTGTTAAGAGTCTTTTCCCTTCTGGCTTTTAAATGTAGCGTTTCAAAACGCCAGAGGAGGTTAGGTTGGACATTAGGAGGAATTAATTCACAGAAAGAGTGATTAGACGTTGGAATGGGCTGTCTTCCATGGAGGCGTTTAAAGAAAGCCTGGCCGTGGCACTCTGTGCCATAGTCTGGTTGACAAGGCGGTGTTTGGCCACGGGTTGGACTAGATGATTTTTTCTGACCTAATTGATTCTGTGATTCCGTGAAAACTTATAACTAATTTGCTGTCTTCTAAATTCCTTGTCCATCACATCAGAGAAACAACCAAGTAGCTTGGAAGAGAAGGTTTGACTAAGCTATTCACTAAGAGTTTAGTTTGGTGAAAACTAGAAATGCTATGGGTTTTTATCATTCCAAAGTGTATTCATTTCACTTAAATCTAGATTCTGTTGATGATTTCAACAAAAGCAAAGTTCAACACTTACTAGCCTGAACAGGTTTGTGTGCATGGCAGCACCGGTGGCTTTTCTCTCAGCAATCACCTTATAACAATACTGCCAGTTTGGTGGAGGAGCTGGGATGTTTTCCCTTGCTCTGTGAGAAGCTGATTCACAAGGCAATGACTTGCACAGCTGGGTTATACTGTGTCCTAGATTTAAAGTCAGGGAAACAACAAAACACTGATGTGGGAATTCATATATCGAGTTCCAACCCAGCATAAGCGTGTTCTGGCATGCAGCCACAGGTAAGGCAAGGTGGGAAATGAGCCCTTCTGCCAGGTGAAAGGTCTAATCAAGCAGTCACATTTTAGTTTTTTGTGACAGGACTGACTGACAGTGATGACTGTGAAATTATGAAAACTGGTTTAATAAATCTGTATGTGGAATCTAGTTGTAATTTAGCTGGGATTTTCAGCAAGCCATGCATTTTGGAATAATAGATATATTGCTCTAAGAGAGTACAAGATAAACCAATAAAGTGAATAGGGGTCTGTCATATCAAAAGCTTGCAATGATCCATGATCTTTCAGTTACTAAGGCTCATATTCAAACCCTCTAGTTTTTGCCTAACCTGGAACTGGACTGAACTATGAAGTCTGGATTACACCGGGGAATAACAAGACACTGAGTTGCACCTAGATTATCCAAGAAAGAATGTAACTTGGAAACTCCTATGGACAAGTAGCTTCAAGTATTCCTGAAGCAGGAAGCAGCCTGAACTTGTCCCATAGAGTTTCCCTACGTATCTACTGTAGAGAAAAGATGCAAGAGTCCTTTCCACCTCTTCTTTCTCTTCCTTCCCTGCCAAGCTGCTAGTTAGGAAGCTCTGGAGTGCCCATGAAAAGAATAATCTGTACTTCCCAAGAGAATATGGCCACTGCACAGTGAAACAAGGAAAATCAATGACTCCTGAAGCAATGTCTTACTGACGTAGTCTGACCAGAATCACTCTCGGATTTGAGGCCTCCTATGCATTTCCCATCTGTGGATCTGAGTATTCCTGTATTACCAGTTAGCCAAACTTAATCTTGTGTTGCCACAAAAATCTGTAGTGTCAATTTCTCCTCCTTTTCTTATAAATCTCAAATTTTTCGATGGTTCTTTTAAATTTGTGATTTCTGGAGTTCTGTCATTAAATAAAGAACTTGGCTCTTGTTTTACCTATTTTATTTGTAAGATTGCTTTAAAATAATGATTTTAAAAATAAAAACTCTAAATCCGTTGGTTTAAATCCAATAGCCCAGGTTTTGTAAGCCTGGAATTTCACTAGCTTGTCCAGCCTTTTTAGGAGATGAATGCATGAATGCAGACCTACTGTAATTCCCCAAACTCTTTAATTCTCTGCTAGTAGGGTCTCCGAGGGCATAGGTATCTACTATGTTGTGTTTCTCTCATCAGGGTATGAGCGAAATCTTTCATCCGCTTCCTCTGTTGCCTGAAGGACCTGATCTGTGAAGCATTCTCCCAACCAGCCTGCTAGACCTTGCAGGAACAAATTCCCAGAGGGCAAAGCAACAAGGCTTACCTTCAGATTTCCACATGTCCAAGCTGGATTTGACTTGGTGTGAACGCCGAGTGTCACAACAAACAGGCTGTTTGCTGGTTGTTTGGGAACTAAACTCCTCCATATATTCAGGTATTTTCATTCATGGTGGAGCAGATTTGACAAGTAAGCAACTCAGTCTGCAACAGGAAATAGCCTACCAAGGAGAATCTCCTGGCAGGTGGTGCATGGGTATGACATACTGTATCCCAGATGTATGTTCCTAACAACCAGACTATACAGTAAGCCAATAGAAAGGACTTACTCTCCTGCAGGTAGCTGTTAGAAAACATTGTTTTTAGTGCCAATCTTGTGGCTGGGATTTCTTAGCAGTGGCACAGGATTAAATCCTATTTTCTTAAGGTTTCTTCTTGGCCTTCTTATATAGTTTCCAGTCTGTAGGCTTTGTGTATCCCACACTTCACTGCCTCCAGGAAGCACGTGAGAAACTCACAGTTCTGCACCGAGAAAATATATCTTCAAATTCCACAAAGCATCACAGCATGTAAATAAATATGTGGTGATGCAGTTTATAATACTCAAGCCTTTTGGGGGACCCAGCCTCGTGGAATTGTTTTAATTCTTTAGGGAAAATAGCATGAAGATTCAGCTGTCCAGAACAGATTTCCAATGTGGAAAATTTGCAGGAAGGTGTCCAAGCTCCAAGTATGATCAGAGTTTGATAGTTTCTGGATGGACCATAAAGAATAAGAGTTGCGTTTCAGTATCTACCCTATGCAGTCAGAGTGGGGAAAGGCCATGGGTACCTCTAAAGAGAATACTGCCAGTGATTTTTGTTTGATCCTTCCCCTATGGCAGTTGTAAGACTGACAGCAACCTTTACAGTTACCAAGCCTGTATTTCACATGGACACAGGACACACAGATCAAGGATTAGGTTTTGATCAAATTAGGGAAGGCACTCCCTGAATTCCCAGAACAGTATAAGAGATCTGCTTTTTTTGGAGCTGCAGCCCCTGCGCAGCACATCAGCTACGTGCTGAATAGGTTGGTTTTCCAAGACCAACAGCCTGACAGTATTGGGTGCTTCAGCAGAGAGATCTACATGCCTGTTGCATGGAAATTAAAGGGAAAAAATTCCTATAGATTTCAGTGGTTTGGGATATGACTGTCTATTAAAACCTTTACTTAAAGATACCCTTAATGGGTAACATGTTAGAAATAATTGAACAAGACAATCCTGAGTAATTCATCAGTACCTCTATTATTCCTTCCAGAGCTGCACGTCAGCTATTTACACAATATGATTTGTTTAAATTTTTTTTTATTCAGCATGTTTTATGCATTAGTATTAGAAGAGCCTGTCTTGCTCTTGGCAAATGTTGCTGCAAGTTGTCTAGCAGGGAGGTCAATTATGTAGATTTATTTATTCAGAGTGTAATTTGCATAAATGAAAAATGGAAATAAATCCTTTTTTCAGAATTAAAGCCTTTTTTTCCCCTTCAAGGTGAAATTAAAAGGTGTGTAGTACACTCACTGAGATTTCCAGATTTTTTTTAGGTGGACTATTAGTCATTTCAATGCCTGGGCCCATTTTCTTGATTTGGATGCTTTAATGTCTGAAAGCATATTCTGAGGATAAGATTAAGAAGAGACAATAGAACAGATTGGAAATTAATTTCCTTGTAAGCAGTCAAAGGTGTCCTGTTAAAAAAAAAAATCTCAAAGCCACGTTAAGCATTTTAGATATTTTGGCTAAACTGTTGTTTTGGAGGTCTGCATGGTTCCAGGCTACCATACAGTGCCTATTCAGAAAAACCCTGTGCTGCAAAGAAAATTGGCATTGTATGTGTTTGATCCAGCCATGGATCAATATCATGTGAAATCTGGGCAGAGACCTATGTCTAATGGCCCACCAGCCCAGACACATCTGTCTCAGGTCAGTGATGCCTGAAAAGCTTATCTGGGTGGAAGAGGGACTGTCTTATTGTCCAGGCTGTTAGATGTCCAGGAATGCACCTAATTCCTGGGGGAAAAAAAAAAATAACAAAACCCAAAGGAAAGCTTATTAGCATTGTTACCATTCAGAATGTGTGAATTACTATGCAGTGCAGAATAGCTGTCCTGCAGTGAATTGGGCAGTCCAAGCACTGATGAATGCATCCCAGGAATCCCTTCAGAGATAGTGTTCTGTGTCTGTGGATGGTGCTGCGTTTCATGCTGTAGGTTTTTTTGGATTAAATTGAAGGAAAAAAGCATATCCTACGTTCAGTGCATCTGGAAGTGAGGAATGGATTGCCCTGCTTCTTTCAATAGCTCTGCACAGCTCTGGACCCGTGGCATTATTCCTGAGGTCAGTGCCTTTGGTTTGCCACTATTTGTTTATTCATGTCTGCAGAGGTCCTCCTTTTCTCTCCATATGTTCCATCATTCACCAGCACCTCCTGGTAGCCCTCCCTGCTCCCACAGCCCATCCGTTCTCCGAGCTGACCCTCACTGGGGTCAGGATGCGATTAGGTGGCTGCAGATCATAAGGAATATTAATCACAAGGAACATTTAGATGTTGCTTTACAGACTTCCTTATGTGAAATATGCTGTGGCAAGCTATCGGGTTACCAGTGGCTGAAATAGAAACAGTTCTCTCTTTGCCCTTGACAGTCCAAAGAGAGTTTGATTTATTTTCTCATTTTCACTCGGTCTAAAGGCAGCTGGGCAGTATTGCTGCAAAGCTCTAGCTGTGTGTCATTGTAATAGGGGCAATATGTTTGTTCACTTCTGCTCTCTTCCTCTGTCTAATTGTTCTATTGTCTTTCTGTTTTCTCTCCACATTGGGGCTGACAAAATGTCTCCTTGGGTTTAGCCCTCTAGCCAAAACTTAACGGGCTCCTAATCAAGAACTAACACCACCAGCAGGCTATTTCCTGCCTTTGTTTACCATTTCTGGTATCATCTTTCTTCTCCTCTCAGTCCATCATTACAGATTTTCACCATGATTTTCCTTTGACTCTTCCTCTGTATAGGGTGCAGGAAGCTTCCTAAATATTTTTCCCCTTTCATTTTCTGGCCATTTGATTTCTGGCCTCTTAGCTCTACACCCTGGAAGGGTACCAGATACATCCAGAACCAGATTTTACAAAGCCAAGTAGCCCTGGGATAACTCTATATTCCATGTAGCTGCATCAGCAGAATATTTATTGTGGAATCCTGATGCAAATTGTAAGGATTTTTTGAACATAAAAGGGGTAACCACAATGTAATTAATCACTAGGTACCTTTCACTATGACTTGAATTTTCATGCAAGCACCAGGATTGTCAGGGTAGAATTCAGTTGCCTAAACAAATGTTTCTAAGGTCAGTTGAGATGCCCTAAAACACAGGGCCACCTGATGTAACCTGGGAGACGTTGGCCCTTCCCAACTGCAGCTGGAGATGGGGCAAAATACCCCAGGGTTTCCAAAATAATATCGGTTGCCTATGCTTAAGTGACTGAATTCCTATCATACATTAAAATAACTGTGTTTTGTGCTCAAGTGTCTTTTTCATGTTACTGCACAACTGACTTCATTTATTCTGCCATGGCTGCCCTGAGAATAGTACACTGTGGTAGCCTCAACAGGAGATAGTCACTGGATAAGTTAGTATGACCTTTAGGAATTAGGTGAAGAGAGTAGGCCTTTTCTTCCACCTCAAATATGCTTCTACCTTTACATATCTAACGTGGGACTAGCATGAAGTTCAACCCAAATAAAATCAAATATTGTAGCCTGGGAATAATTATTAAGCATTATTTCTGATGTTCAGATAGGTAAGCAGGGATATTCATTAGCAATCTTAGCAAGCTGTGGGACTTACTAATACCAAGACTATTTCAAGAACAAGAGTCACGCCACCAAACTTGAGGCCAACCTCACTGTAGGGGACTTCCTCAGACAGCCCCTCTATGCTTTCAGTTCAGAAAAGAAATAAATGGGCTGTTCAAGGTCAAGATTCAGAGCACCTGGGTTTAAATATCGGCCCTGAAATGAAATTTGAAGGGACCTATCACATCTCTGACTACATTAGGAGGACTTGCCCATAATTATGTATGAAAAGTCAGGAGATGGAAATAATCTCTTGCAAGTTCAAGTAAGAAAAGTCATCCTTGTTAGCCACATTTCTCTGGCAAAATTCCTCCAGGGCATTTTTAGCCCTAAATGTATCTGTTTCGCTCGCTTAACAGCTCAGCAATCCCCTCAGGAGCTTCTCGAGTGTATCTGGTGGGAGCTGGCGCTAGCAGCGTGTGTCACTCAGAGCATGCTGCTGGTGTTGGCTTTGCTGTGCTGGCAGGCAAGAGTGTACTCACTGCCCTTCCAACCCCTTGGGGCCTGCTTGTCACCAGCCCTGGCTGTCATTCAGCGGTTCTGCAGTGTCACAGGCAGCACAGCCTCAATGCAGGGAATTTCACTTAATTTATTGCAAATTACCACAGCCTTTTAATTACTGATTTTTGTGCTGAGGGGAAGAAAGAAGACATATACAATTGAACAAGCACTCAGGGAATCACCCTTCCTTACCTTTCTTCAGGCTCTCCTTCAGTCAAACACCTCTCCTCCCTCCTTTCTCACCTCAGCTCCCTTTGTTTTCACTGCTGGTTCCCACTTTCCCTCCCTCCCTGTCCCTTCAGTGAGGTAATGGGCAATTGGGGTCCAGGTATGTTGGTTTCTGCCCCTGCAATTCACTCCTTGCCCTCTACTCTTCTCACTTCTTAGTGCTCCTGTGCCCCAGTGTGGCTCATCCATGGCCCATGAAGAAGTGTTGCGCAGTTGGTTTACTTCCTACGCTTGCAGAGACAGCTTCATTGCAAACAGGTCAGGAAAACAAGGTGGGTGTATTTTATCACATAGACTTATGCAGTCAATGAAAGTCAGGTGTCTAAGGCGTGTTTCAATCCTGAAGCCCTGCATGTAGCTCCTGGAGATGCAACAGAGGGGCCAGCAGTGCGATGCACAAGCGAGACCACCACACTGGGCTCCCCAGCTCCGTGCTGCCAGCTGCTGCCCAGGCAGGGGGGCAGCAAGGCCACCCCAGCTGGAAAAGCAGACAGTGGTGCCCATGGCATGGATAAACCCAGAGAGCCCTAAAGCTCCTCCTCATCCATCCTGCAAAACAGAGAATACCTTCTTCCTCAGAGCTCCCGTTAACTTGTCTTCTTCAGCAAGCATAGAGGTTTTGATGAATGATCTAGTGGTTTTCCACAGAAATGAATGAAGAAACACTGTGCCACTAGCAGAGGCGTCAATTTCTTTCTAAGCAAGGACAATCTTGAGACCTTTTTTATCTTAGTCTTCTTTTTATCTTAGATTACCAAATGAAGGTGTTGCAGTACGTCAAATCAAAGCCACAACGAGCAATTTGGGCAAGTCCTGATCTTAATTCATCTCATCCAACCAGCTCTCATGAGAACAGCAGCTGGCCCAGCCAACTCTGGGCCACTGTATATACAACTGTGAAAAATTGACGGTTCTTTTTGTTTCTGTTAGGTAGGAACTTATTCTGAATTGTATTTTAAAGAAAACCCTTGAAAACAAAATCTCATTGTCCTACTCTGCTTTCCAAAGCACATAAATCTTTTGTAACTGTAATTCTTAGCCCCATCACAAATACAGTAGCATCAGTGACACCTGGAATTCTTACAAAAACAGCATCAGAGTAAATGGTGAGCATATGTCAAATGAATCTACAAACTCAATTATTTTATTGAGAATATATATATAAAATCCTTTTGTCTACATTGTATACACACACATCAGTTAAAATACTTATTTGTACAGTACTTATTAGACAGCTAAACTATACAATTAAGCAGGCTAATATGATAGTACAGTGGTGGTAATTATTGTTCTAACATACAAAGTAAATTAAAAATGGGTAGGATCACCTACAGCAGTACATTACAGCCAAAAAGTTAGATTTGAGTACATGGTTATTGAGGTTGGCTGAGAAAGAAAGTAAAAGATCTAAACTGATTGTCATGTGAAGGAGTGCATTAGGAAACAGTACTTTCAGTTTTACTGTTTCTGGCTTGTATCTTTTGTAATACACAATAGGGGAGTCTTTTCTCTGATTTGCTTTTAAGCCTTTAGCACAATCAAAAGCTGGAGGTATTGTAAAGAAAATCTGCAAATAGCATGAAAATATCTTGTGGTGACATTCTTATTCAGGCTCTGGGCCTGATTTTGAAAGATCCAAAACACCCAGAGTTGGCAATGCCAAGCTCTTCTGCAGGTCAGATATTTGAGATCTGGAAGGTTGTTTTATAATCTTGTTTTCGTGTTCTTGCAAATCTAGATAATATTTTTTTTTCCTTTGTAGTAACCCAGATTTTATGAAAACCATTCAGAACAGATACTTATGTTTTAAGTTAACAGTTTTTGCTTACCAGTAAGATACATTACTTTGATCAGCAGAACAGTCTTTGAGGAAACTGATGGTAGATTTAAAGTTAAGACAACAACAGTTGTTCAAAAAACAAAGTAGCAGAAATGCTGGGACTTTCAGATCCTCTCTGGTGCATCATTCTGCCTGACTATGGCATGATCTTCACAAAAGTTCTTGCACGTTAATGGCAGATGATTCATGGGCCAAATAAAAAGCCAGTACTTCAAAAAAGTAGATTTTTGTTCTTTGTATTTCATTGCCTTGTCATCTGGAGGGAAAAGTCCATTTTTGCCATTGTGTTTTCACTCAGAAGTGGTTTGAGGTGGCTGCAGTCTGAAGTATAACCAAAGCAAAAGGTTTGAAATTGTATGTTCAGTGTTTATGCAGGCTGTATGTAAGCCACAAGGAAAAATAAATTTAAACAATCACATGTAGATCTGAGAGGCAACTGAAGCAATGGCTCCTCAATTCCCAAAAATGTGACTAAGTTTAGAATTATATATCCTAACCAGTTATCACATGCATGGTTTATTGGCACAGTGTAACCGAATACATCCAAATGCCTGGTTCTTCAGTTGTAGGAGTTTAAACCATAACCTAAAAAGAGAATTGAAAAAATGTATATTATTTTTAATGCTGAAAGAAAAAGAAAGAAGTTGACAGATCTCCCCTGTGCTGTCAGAAATTAAGAATTCCTGAGTTATACAAGACTATTTAGAAACAACATATCTTTTCATACTGCTAATGCCCCTAAGGGGCTCCAAATATTCACCGAGGACTCGTGACAGCTGCCTTTTGGGAATAATGGAAAATCATCTCCTCCTAAAAGCACAAAGCAAATAGCAATTGGTCTTTCGTTCTGTGGGCAGCCAAACCTTGTGCACTGAAGTCCTGATTCTTTGAGATATTACAATGTGGGTTTTAGCCATCTGGTTTTCACAAAACAACTCCATGTTCCTCAAAATTGGGCCCACAGTCTTGACAATCCTTTAACAGTACTGATTTTACCTTCTTAAGACAATTCCATCTACTCTGCAGTTTCAGTGACTTTCAGGAATGTCCCTATAATGTAGTCATTTTTTCCAGCATATAAAGTGTTGATTCTACAGATAGAATCATATGACCTATCTTATTTATTTTAAACAAGATGAAAATCCAATCTATTTGAGGCATACATAAGAGCAGGCAAAATCTATGACTACAGATTTGCTAAAATAATGTGAGTGATCACCTTATAATAAAATTTAATCACCTTTTAATATTAATTTTTGTATCATTACTTTATTAAAAGTGTTATATTTTTGTATGTTATGTACATATATTACATACATATATACATGGTGTAGCTAGCCTTTGCAGATTTGCAAAAACTTATTGAACAAGCACATCTGAAACACTTTTGCATAGAAAACTTGAATTGTACATTCCAAATAATGACTTTCAAAGGATAAAATGTAATCTTCTTTTATGTTACAAATTTATATTGAAGCTTCACTGAAATGTACAATTTTTCAATAGAGTTTAGTTAATATTAATCTATTCATTTGGGGGTAAATGAAGAATTTAATGGTGAAGTGATGTAACTGGAATATAGTCTCAAGTGGTGTGTTAGGTTTATCAATCAGTGAAAATTGTGCACTTGAGTGTAAGAGCACACGTCTATCCATATGATTCTTGCAACCTCAGTTAATTGAAACCCTTTTTCCACCCTATTATCAATACTTGAAAAATAGCTCCAACCACATCTATTAACCAGTGCCTGAATAGAAGCTTTATCAGCTCCATATAAATTGCACGTATTTTGCTAAAAAGCAATTTCCCTAATATAAGGGTCAGTTCCATGGTTCACTGGAGATGTTCACTCAGGAGGTGTTGGGGCACAACTGGATGGATGGATAGAGATGGATAGAGCTGTGATCTTGGTCTTCAATCCACTGAAACACTGGCAAGGTTGGAGGTCCAATTTGATTAACACTCTCAGTCTTCATTAATTTTAACAAAAGCAAGGTGTGCTTAGGATGAAAATTACTTAGGCATGACCACTTGCACAGGGAAATCTAAATGAGACTAGAAATATGTGGTTTTAAATTTCCTATTAAAAAAAAAACCCAAACTTTAGACTCAGGACAGCAGAATTATACAGTAATACTGATGTGTCCTAAACAACTCTGAAAGGAAAAGTTCTTCTTTCCAAAGCAACTTCTCCAGATTTTTAACTCATATTGATAATTTCCTTTCTCCCATACATACATGATTCAAATGAAGAATGTATATAGGGTTTCTGCACAGCTTGGCTCAGTGTCTCCCGAGACCATGGACAATTCTGGTGTCAATTCAATTTAGCCAATTGTCAACATCATGAATCAACTGTAGAATAAAAATGAAAGCATCTATGAAATAGGAGGAAAAAGAAGGATATCAGATGCTCAGCAGCATCTAATCTAGTGCCACCTAAAGCTCTCTAAAGTCTTCTCTAATCCTTGAAGGCATTTTGGAGCTTTGAATCCATAGGGTTTCACCTCTGCTGAGAGATTACCCACACGCAACAGATTTTGCTTTTGTTTTTGTGATCAAGTTGTTTAATCAGTTCTGTCAGATGTGAGGATAAAGGTAAAGGTATGCTGGGTAATGCTTACTTTTGGGGACATTCTTTTTCATGGTTAATTTGTCTCCCTGTTCCTCAGGGAAGCTTGTTGCCATCACACAGAATGGAGCTTTGCAGTGTTGGAGGGGTCCACGACACAGCATGAATATTTTTTTGGTTACAGTTAATTCTTTGTGTAGATCTGTCCCTATCATCTTCATCCATGATCAGTGGGCAAACCAGTGGAGCTTTGAGAATTAACAAGGATCTATACTCAGTTGTATGTAGAGGTAATATACTGGAAGCATTTGCATTACAAGTGAGCAAATAGCTTTCCTTTTAGTCTTAAAGTGCAGTTTTATGGGACCATATATTATGTAGAAAGGTAGAGTTGAAACTGGTACTTCATTTATCAAGGCATGCATAGTTTAGTGTTTGTGGCACAGCTATTCATAGGCAGGAAAAAACAGCCCCTGTCACAGCCATCAGAGCAGAGCTATAGATCTGCAAACTGACCCAGGCCAGGTTAGAGCTCAGAAGGATTCTAAGAAACCTGGGTTGTATAAAGGAAATTAGGGCTCAATGTTACAAAAAGGGTACAAAAAAAATCAGTGCTTTACCGTATTTACAGACGTATTGTTTTCATTGTCAAGACTTTATAAATTACACTACAGTGGGCAGACAGGGCAAAACCATAGCTGAAAGCTATCACAAATCTTGTTATGCAATGAAGAACTTCCTTTTACAGTGGGGTATTTCTTCACTGAGAGAAGATCATTGCTATAAAGAGTAGGCATTTATCAATTTTCAAAGGTCTTGGCCCATGAAAGCTAGTGTTAGATTTGGAATTTCTCTTTTGTTGCCAAGGTGACAAACACTTATAAATATACCACATCTTCTAATGTGCTTTTAACTTAGTATTTTTATGGCTTTTAAATCAGATACCATTAGCAAATATATTAGGTAATTTAGCTGAAAGACCATTTTCTACTAACACTTTTTGTTACATTTCCCCAGGTACTTCAGTAAATGTCTGTTGTGACACTGCAGTCCTGCCAGGCTTCTAGCATATAAGGATACATACAGTACATCTGGTAAGAATTAACATATTACCTTAGGGCTTTCTATTTTTTTTTTTTTTGTATTGATAATTACAAATTGTATAAAAGAAGACAAATACTAAGGATTGGATCCTACAGTCCACTGACTTCAGAGGGAACTCTGTGGAGGTAATGACTCTCGGCTTGGCCAGAGGCCATACTGTGTGTTGTTATTTTTGGCTCCCATCTCCCCTTTTTATAGCCCAATAACGAGGCTGAAAACACAGGGGAGACCATAACTGCTCCATAGCTGGGCACTTCCCTCTGCAAAGGAGAAGCAAACAAATCAGCAAAACCTGCTTGGGTGTTTTCTTCTTTTTCATAGAGTTGAGGGTCAGAGAAGACCTTTGCCATCATCTGATGCGATGCCCTGCAGGACACCAAGCCAAGGAGCTTTCCTGCCTGGAAACCATCTGGCAACCATACAGGCCACGTCTTGGACAGAGCATGGCTTGAAGGAGACTAGCTTGGAAACTGGTGCTGGCAGATGAGGTAGCAACATCTGCAGGAGCTGCTTGTCCACAGGAGGCAGCTGCACCTCAGGAGTCTCTTGGGACCACAGGAGAGTGCCCTCCCTGTGGGCAGGTGCTTGCAAGCACCAGTGGTGGAGCTGTGAGAGAGCTCAGCAGCAGGACTGGGCTCCACAAGCAAAGATGTACAGGGCCCCTCTGACTGCACAGAACATTTCCCTGTGTTTTCTCTGCTGCTGAACCACATCTGGAGGCAGGATCTGGGCTGGACTCCACTCCCAGGACCTCCGTCTCATGTCAGGAGTCCCATCCTGCACTGAGGAGCATCCTGGTTGGGAATGCAACCATGTGAGCAGGCAGGGCTGGAGAGGTGGGGTGCTGACAGAAAGGAGCAATGATTTCAATATACCATTTTTAAAAAAATTTGACAAAGCTCCGCAATGCTGAGGATTAAGACTAGTGAATAAGCTTCCTACAATAGCAGTGTGTTAGATTGGGTGGAAAAGTCCAATGGAGAAGCATCCAGGAAACATCTTTCATGCTTGCACATTAAATTTAATCTTCCACCCCCATCTTTTAAGACTTGGCATTCATCTACTAAAAAAAAGATGTTGATCTGAAAGAAAAAGAGAGGGAAAAAAAACCCCAGTCTGCTGTAACAGTTTGCTTGGCAAAATGGGAGAGACTTGAGGAATGAATTGTGTGTGAGTTACAAAGAGCCATCCTGCGCTCTAGACACTGGGCCTGTATTTGTTACTCTCGCTCCCAGCCCAGCACTGTCCCATTGGCCTCTTCATTCAGCACAGCTATCTGTCATGAAGAATTTAAGTTTCATATTTTCATCTGTCAGTTGTGAAAAGGCCTGTCAGCTGAAGCTTACACTACCATTTGCTAAAAGGCCTATAGCCCATGCTGACAATACACTCTTATATTTGTGCTTCCAGGCTCCAGATAATCCCCTCACTTTCCTCCTCAGCAGTCCAGTTATGATGAGGCTTAAATTGCATATTTTGGGGGGTTTTAAATCCAGATTTTGCTGATAAATGCTATCAGCGGGAATGAAATGAAATACAGCACAGTTTAGCTCTTATTACCAGCATTTTGTGAGACAGTATTCATATTAAACAGGTTAATGTCTATAATGTCTATAGTCACAGGAACTAAATGTAGGAATGCTAATATCTGCTTTTATCTACTTTGTCTGTTTGCCATTCCTGGAAAAACCCACCCATCCTTCAAATATGGCATTTCCCTGTTTGTTTCTTTAATTTGATTTGCAAAGGGAAATAAGATAACCAGCTCATTACAAATCCACAGCCAATTGCTTTATGCTCTGAGATACCACCAAATTACCCACAAAACGCCACAGAAGGAAGAAAGTGTCTAAATCCCCAAAGCACACTTTTAAACCCCAACATTTTTCCTGTAAGACTGTTAACAAAATTACCAAAATAAAAAACTGGTCACCAACCCATCTGAATCTGATGCGTGTTATGAGGGTAAGGAAGGATTCAAGGAGTTGATCTTCACACCTGTAACTTTAGGACTGCACAGCTTTGATTCCCGCATCTACAGAACAACATGGCAAAAAGTAAAACTGCTTCAAAAACTCAATCTCACCTGAGGATTGGCAGGGAACACAGCACAGTAACCCATATTAAGCATTTGCTGTCTTGTCTCTAAGAAATCGATTTTCTAACCATTATGCAGCCACAAAGAAATCATATTTTTAATTCATTATAGGCTTTTAAATTGCCTAATTGATTAAGACTTAATTACACTTTCTGAAAAAATTAGGTTATGTCCCTATGAAACAACTTTACCTTTTCCTTCTTAGATGAAACATCCTTTTCCCCTGTAGTTCTAAGATATTCTAATATAGTACAGTAGTGCCAGAGGGATTTCTTTTTAATTGCTTTATGTTGACATTTGGAAACCATCTTCAGAACAATGTTTTTAAACCCGTGGTCTGAGACAGTCTGGAAGGAGGAGAGAGAGAGGGACTCTGCAAAAAGTCCTGTGAAAAGCAGTCTTACTGTTAACAGGTTTCCACCTGATCTGCTTTTTCCCTGGAAAGGGTTTTCAGGTTTTCACATTTTAAAAAAAAAAAAAAAAATGTTTAGACTTACTGCCTTGGAATATCTTTCTCATGAGAAGTAATATGGGAAGGTGCTTGCCCTCAGCTGGCTTCTGTTCAGAAGATGAGAGCAGCTACGAGGCAGTGTATAAAGTGACTCTATGGAAATGTTCCTGCACATGCTTCACGTGGTACTCCTGTGATTAAAACAACTTGTGTGTGCAGATTTGAGCCCATAGATGTCCTGCAGGTCGGGAAATAACACCATAACACTATTGAAAAAGTTTGAAATACAGGACTTCCTTGAATGTTCTAACTGTTTGGGTTCAGACATCTTCTACTACAGCCAGCTGTGGCAAAGAATTCTCCCAATGGGGAAGGATTTTCCCATCTCAGAAATATTTTTTGCCACTGCCATATCCTTTGGCTACATCCCTCCAGTAGTAAAAGAGCAGCCAAGGGAAATGGAGCTGAAAGGGAATGCTGTATAACAGTATGCATTTTTGCTTTATTAATTTACATGTTAAGATTTTATTAAGATGGCATAAATAACAATAGCTGACATAAAAATATGTTAATAGTATTACTAACAGTAGCAATGATTATTAGACATCCAATAAACCCTTTTTTCTGTAATGATAGTGAGATATTGCCAAGACAATAGTAATTGTCTATTCAATCTCTGGTTCAAAGTAGCAAGTACATCCTGTCCCAGAATATTCTCACACAATGACTTTTAGAAAAGATGTGTAGGAATTAAGATAAATAGGGATCACTCTAAAAGACAGGGAAAAAGGAAACAGCAAAAGTTGGTGCAGTGCATAAATGGACTCCTGGTGTATGGAGTTTTGGAGGTCTCTGAGAAGATAATCAGTGAACTAAAGCATAATGATTTGTGTTAGCTATTTTTCCATCCAAAAGCTTGAAATATCTGAGGAACAGAGGTTTTGTTTTCCTGTATGTTACTACATGGAGTATTTTGGATCCCACTATGTTCTTATTGTTGTTGCAAACAAGAATTCCCTTAGCATGGCATGTTTGGTGAGTATCTTAAATTTTTTTAATGGAAAAGACGACTATGTTTTGTTTTGGGAAATTACTAGCTCTAGCAAGTGATTTGATTCCCTAAGCAATACAGACTTCTAATGTATGAGTTGCTCTATCTTAGGATAAAAATTCAGAAAATAGTTTCACCTCACTGAAAAGCAGGATTTTGCTCCTGAATTCCTGAGAATTTCCAGCCTAAGCTAAGAGCCCTCCTTTTGTCTCTCAAGTTACTCATTAAAAGCAGGCTCATGGCTCATTTAAAGAACAACAAATGGAGGAGGCAGATCACCATTTCTTTCTGCATTTCTTTTTACCTGCATTTTGGGAACAGGTTGGTTAAATCCAGGTTAGTGTTCTCCACAGGCACATTCAAATCAATATAAGGGTGTACAGTATATCTGTAGATGAAGAAAAGAGTGAGAATTGCTCTGATAGAATTTGTTCTCTTTTCAAGTTAGAAATACTGGCCTTTTACTACTTTAGGCTGGGCAGTTCTCTCCTCCAGCTGGTGGCTTTTAGGACTTTATTCCCAGGGGCTGAGAAGCTACTTCTAACTGCTTTAATTTTTCTGAGCAACTAAGGCCCTACCCTCTGTGAAGATCCTCAGTACTTAACTCAGGACAATAAACCCTTGGAGGCAGCCAGATACTTAACTACCAGGCGCAGCAAATACTCATCTCACAAGTCCTTTTTAGATCCCAGCCAAACCTTTCTTCCTTTTTCTGTTATTCGTCTTGCAATTATTCCTTCTTCCTTCCCTCCAGTCTCTTTGAAAGGATTTGTTTGATTATTAGCTACATTCTTCTACTTTAAATTAACAGACAGGCAGATGCCAGGAAAAATCACTTCAGTCAGGTGCAGAGCTCAAGGCAGTGAGAGGAGATCTCATCCCCAGTCAGCACCGTAATCCACTGGGGCCGGCCAAGCAGGCGCTGACATGAAAGGCCCCGTGCCCATATCCGTGAAAGCTGTGGCCATGTTCCAGTCCTCTCGGTGGGAAGCACTGGGTGCAGCTCTCTGGGGCTTCTTGGAGGAAGCTGGTCGGACTCCTAGTCCCTGCTTGGTTGGTCCTGTGAAAAAACAACTACATCTGGTCCTGCCCCAATGCAGACACAGCTGCTACTCCTAGAGCTAGTGGTAAAATTCCTGATTTCTTTTGTACCTTCTTCATGCAAGGTTTATCTTTGGTTCTACGATTGTTTTTATTGGCATGCCCACATTCCTCAGAAACTTCAGGCTCCCTTACTTTTGTTTCATTTGCTTCACTAGGGAATAAGAGGGCCAGACATCAAGCATTTAAATTAAGATTATACTGTTCAATCCTTCTACAGCGTGAAGAAGTTATCATGGCCAGCTCCGTGGAGTTATCACCCTTCTGACCTTTAGGATCTATACTCGTTTTGATCTGACACTGCAGCAATGAACTTTCTTTGTTTCCTTTATGGGCAGGATGGCATGTGCCTCCAGAGACAGAATGACCCCAAAGGAGAGACGCAGTAGGACCTGTTGGGAAGCAGTGGCAAGAACATTTGCCATCCGTGTTTTATCCCACTGCTTGGCCTTGAGCTGTTTGCCAGCAGTTGTGTGGCTCAGGTCAGGCCAGACTGCAGGGAAATGTTAAGAAAAAAACACAGTAGTATTTCCTTTTTGAGTTACATAACAGTAAAATCAACAGCATGCAATTACTTTTCGCACTCTGTGAAACAAATAAATGGACTAAGGACAAATAACTTCAGTCCCTAGCTTTCCATCATCAGTTGATCCTGGATGTTAAATGGGATGGAAGGTTACACTGGGTATGTTTTTGCGTTGTGTGCAGCTGACAGAGCATAACAGATGGAGGTCCATAAGTGCTGTGGAGCCAGAAGATTTCCATGTTGCTGTACTGCACATCCACAAGTCACCTACGCCAAATTACTCACTTCATGAGATGTACTGAGGTGGGGAATTCAGTGACTCCAGCTGACAAGAGATGAAGAAACAGGCTCATTTCTCCCTCAGATAGAATGTTTATTATGTTTCTCTCACTTTGTTCTTTGAATCAGTGTTTCTTCAGATTTTAAACGACACATCTTTGTAAAAGTCATGGCTTACCACAATGTTATGAATTTCAGTTTGAGAGGATTGAAAGAGCAAGGACACAATTAATTACACAGTATGAAATAGATTTAACAGAAAACTGTAAGGCTTTATTTTTCTAAATGTTTCTTAACTCCAGTACTAAGTGAAAGTGTAAAGCAAAAGAGGCTGGACTTCTTAAATGTCAAAGTAATTTTGGCTTATCTCCGGCCATTCCATTTGCCACATTAAAGCAGCCTTGTTATTCTGTAAACTTTATAGGCTCAGTTGGAATACAACACAGCATTTGTCAGGACCAGCTTTAAGGGTAGACAAAGTAGGTAGCTGCCTACCCTAACAAGGAGCTAGATGCAGGAAAAAAAAAAGGCACATTTGCAAATATGAAACATTATTATTTGCCAGCAGTCTTTCCTGATCAAATTGTCCAGAAAGTGTAATATAATTCTTCAGGTATTTTTTCAGACAGTGAAGAAATCCATGGGAGAGGACATAAAAATATCTTTCTGACATAAAAGGGGTGACGTGTGTCACCATCTTCTGCTGCTCAAGGATTTGAAGTGGCCTTTGGCAGCTGATGGGCAAGGGGGCTGGTAGAGCAGATCTGCTAACCCTGCAAAGCAGAGGGCAACACACCTCCACATGCCTGCTGCTATAGAAAAACCTTGCCTCTACAAGCAAGTAGTTTTGGAATAGCTTTAGAGGGTTTTTTGCTCAAAATAAACTGCCTTGCAGCCATATGTAAAAGTTAGGGGGTTTTTTGTTCTCACTTTTAGTTTTAAACAGGGTGGTGTTTCATCCCACATCAACTGCAAATTGGACTAAAACAACTGTTCTGGGTTTTTTAACTGATTTCTTTTATCTTTGCAGTTACTAACTGTAGAGAACCATTGCCATTTTAGGTTTCTAGTACCTGAAAACTGCAATCTTGGAAGCTGGAATCTTTTAAATGGAAAGCAAGACAGAAATGACAGTGGTACACAATGAAAGAATAACTTCTGGGACCAGATATTCAAGTCTCTTAGTTCTGGATCAAGCAAGCAAATTAAGGTAAAACCCAGAGGGACAAATATACTGCACAGATCAGCTTGGAAAGCATCCTTTTATAGAAACAAACGGGGAAGTAAAACAGTGCTTTAAAAGTGCATTAAGTATACTTTATTCCTCAGCTCAGAGTTAATTCAGGCAATAAACTCACAGATTTCACACAAGTTAAAGCTTCCTACAAATCTCACAACTGAGTTCCCTACTGAACCTCAGGGGAATCTTTTATAATGATAACTCCCTTCCCCCACCTCCAAGATGACCTGGAAATGCTTAAAGAATTGTGCTCCAAAGACTTTTTTTATTATTGTTATTACCTGTGTTTTTCTCTGAACCAGGTATATAAAAGAGAGGGGATTTCCCCTTGCACCAATTAAAACTCAAATCTCACCTCTCCTTTCTTCCCCCACAACAAGAAGTTAACCCCTGCTGAGCTCTTTTTCCCCCCAAGGCATCTATAAAGCCTCACAGGTGAGCTTGCTGCAGTAAATAGAATGAATCAGCCCCAGATCTTCTAACAGATAAACACCAATCTTTTATTCTAGCCACCTGGCTTTGGACTTATCAGACAAGAAAATGGCTGTGGTTCCAGTTAGGCAGATTTTCTTCTCTTCTGCAATATTCTTCCTTTTGTATTTTCTTTCCTTTAGCAAGCACTCTTGGGAGAAAATGTGCCTTGGAACATCTTCAAGCCGGGAATTTTCTTTCTGAAAGGCCACATTGTGATGCTTTTTGTTGGAGGTAGTTACCTTGTTTTCTGTAGGCTCAGTCTCTTAAAGTCTTTCCATTGTTTCAGAACTCTTATTTCACCAAGTCCTTGAAATACGGATGAGTTTGTCACACCTGGACAGAAGTAGTATGGAAATATTTTCATTAAAGTAAAGGTTTAATTGTAATTACATCTAGTTCTTATACCTTAGGGAAAATTGAAAGCTTTGTGTGGTTTTATAGGTAAATTTGTCCTGTCTCCCTGTGGTTTTGACCATAAGAATATAGAGTCAAGAACTGTATATAGTCCACTAAAATATTTTCTGTCCTAGATGTGTATGAATCATATAATTGTTTGTCTAATGAAGCACTTAAGAATAACTAGAAGAAATGAAATGCATTAAGGAGTCTAACAGGAGAACAGGCCATTGCACCAAATTGCTTCACTTTTTTATGATGGTTTTCAAGGAGGGAGTAAAGTGAGAGGATAAGAAGTCAATTCTCCAGTTCAATTTCTACCTCTTCATTGATTTCATGTTATAAGTAAGTGTTTTATAGGGCTGCTTTCAATTTATTTTCTGGTCCTGGCAGAGGGTACTGTCCTGTTGCTTTTAAATTTCACCTTTCTCTCTTACCTTATATGCTTTCAGAACACCATCAAATAATGTCAAGTCCTCTTTTTTTGAGTACTTCTAAGGAGTATTTCTGAGCAAAACCACTTAAAATTTTTAATATGCATTTTGGGTACTGCTGCTACCCACAATTTTTTCTAAGCCTATCACTGGGGAAATAAGGAGTCCATGTTTTGAGGCTTTAAAATGTATGCCTTTTGTGTGCTGATGTTTTACTTTCTTCACTCTAAAGGGATCAGTCTTTCTGCAAAAGAACCCTTACAGAAACCTTTCTCATCAGTCTCATGTGCAGCGTGGGTACCAGATAGCAGCATAGATGTACTATGAGTTCATCTTGGGTTAAATTCTGGGAAAGCCACAGGAGAACAGGCCTCTATTTAACTGGCATTTTGTATCTACAAGGGAGGTTGTGTTGCCAAAATCCAGGCAGAGTAAATGCGTTCAGAAGACTGTGATATTAACTGATCCACTGCTGAATTTATAATGGCTATCAGTGGTTTATTGGTTTTGTTGTGTTTCTTAACCATTCTGATATATTTAGGGGCATTGCTATTTGTGTTTGTTGAAATCTTTCAAGAGCTGCATTTTGTATTCAGTCACTGCCTGTGAATTATTCTCTGGAAAAGGAATGTTAATTGTGTTGGGGACAATAGATGCCAGTATGTATTTACATAAGTAAACATTATTATTTTATGCATAAAGCATTTTTAAAGCAATTTTCTTTCTCATGGAATTGAAGAGAAATATTGTCTCATTTTCTTACTTGGTGACAGAGTAAATAATTCTTCTACATTGCATTTTGTGCAGAAAGAAAGATGGGCAGAGAAAGCCATATTATTTGTAATAAATGAGAATTAAAAGTAATTAGTGAAACAGGACAACTTAGAGGATTGGTAATAGAATCCAGAGCCTTTTCTCTTCCAGGTGTTCAGACTCTGGGTAATGAACATGTCATAAATACCTCCCTGGCGAGGTCAGCAGTTTCAATGAGGTTGTGTCAAGAGTGGCAGGAAGGCGTTCATGCATGAGCACTGGTCACTGAGAGAATGCACACCCCTTGTCTGTCACAGAGGGGCAAAGACCTGTGTTATTTAGGCCAGCTCCAGCCCCACTGCCACGGGACCCTCTGCCAGGGGAGGCTGCCACCCTGTGCCCTGCCATGGGGGGCAGCTGTTTGTGGTGGCTGTCCTGAGAGGACCTCCTGGCCATAGCACTCGCTGTGTTTGTTGTGTGACTTCTGCTGGGTGTTCTTTGCCTCCTGTGGCTCTGTATAAAATGCAGCAGCAAAAGGTCCCTACCAGGCTTACGTGCTGGAAGAAGCAAATTATAGTTTATTTTAAGCAGGAGAGGTACACTAGATGGCTGTGCTAATTCTGGCATCACAGTGCAATTCTCACAGTCTCTTTCCATGTAAAAATCATTACTTTAAGGAAATGCCACACTTGCTAACCTCAATCCGTACTCTTCCTGACTGTAGAGGAACAGGGTTGGATCCTGGGCATGCCTTTTCAGTTTGAGGGCAAAGATGCTCACAGACTTGCTTAGAAAAAAGACATAATCTTTGTTTACAGTTCGTACTAACATCATTAGAAGTTTAATTCTTGTTTTGAGCCTTTTGAAAGCAGCAAACAACTTGGTCAGCAGGCCATGTCCAGCACTAAAGAGAATTAATTCCTCTTTTTATTTATATGGGAAATATGGTCTGTGCAGTTTCTTAGCACTCCTCAGAGCTGTGAAGGGAAGCTAATGCTCAAAGCTTAGCTGCATATACCTTTAAGTATTTCTAATTGACAAACACAAAGCATTGTTTTCTCCTCAAGAATCAGTTCCCGCTTCGGATTTAGGAAAGAATGCAACACTGAGATAATCTCACTTTTCCCATAATCATCCTTTCATTCTTCTCTACTCCCCTCCCCAGACACAAGGTGACATATCCAAGTACTTGTCCTTCAACAGATTCTTCAGCAAGCAACAGAGCAGAAAGCCCTAATATCTATTCCTTTGTAATCTGTCATTCTTAAAGTATTAAGGACAATTGACGTCACATGTCTCAGGTAATTAGAATAGTCAGCCTTTGCTCCACATTTTTAAAGTAAGTGTCTCAAACTCTTAATCAGTACATTTATTGATGTCTTTCAACATATCTGTTTCTTGTCAAGTGTGTGTTAGATTTTTAAAAAATCTTGCATACTGAATTGTGCAGGAGAATTATATTAAAACCCTCTATCTATTGCTTTTGTAGTTAAATAATATATATTAGTGACAACATGGTATTTTCCACATTCAGAGTAATCAATCTCTTTTTTAGTATGGAAAACTGCTCAAAAGCAAATTAATAAACATAAATGTCAGGAGTTACATTTACACAAATGTTTTAGTACTTGTTTTCCCAAGTTTATATTTCCACATCAAGCAGTATTAACTATGATAATAGCTAATACCATTTTTACAAGATCTAAGTGGCTCATAAAAAAAGGTTGTTGGATTTCTTCAGCTGTTAGTGATCTTAGGAAGAAAAAGCAGCCGTTCTTCACCACAGAAACCCAAGTTCTGACTTTGGTCGCTAAGGCAGGTTTATGTGATTTTTGTTAGTCACGGGTTTGCTAGCTTTGGGAGACCTCTAGGACAGGTACACCAAAGTTCAGTGCCCTCTTGCAGCACAAGCAGTCTCAGCAGACAGTGCTCTCTTGGTGTAGCAGATTTGTATTTGTGAGAAGATCAATATTTAGAGATTGATAATGTTGCCATTATTCTATGGCTATAGAGGTTTATTTTTTCCACAAATAGATTTCTGAAGCTCACTGTCACACTGCTCATTTCAGCTGTCCCGTTCCAGACACTGTTCCCTGGCACCCCTTTAGCAAAGAACAAAGACAGCAAAGAACAGCTGTCTCTCAACAGCTGTACTATTGTTTTGGTCCCTCTATGCTTTAGAGCAGTGGTTACTCAAACCATTTTGCAAATGAATCTCAGTTTGACTTCATGTACAGGACAGAAGAAATAAAAGAGCAATTTGGAGTGGGTTTGGATATGAAGACAGAGTGAGAAAGCATGTTGGGCAGTGGGAAATAAATGTCTTTCATTGCCACACTTTTCTTCTATTAACCACAGCACACTGAAAGTGGAAGAATCTTTCCACAGCAAGGGTTTTGTATGAAGAACTGAAACAATGAAGTCAAGAACAGTGCAAAGAGTAAAGGTGGTCCCTCAATCCCTTTTTCAGTGTTTGTCCTTGTGTATGCCACTCTCCAAGACTTTCCTGTCTTAGGATGTGGTATATTTCAGTCCCATCGAGGGACCAGTTTGTGCACTTAAACAGAATCTTGTCTTTCGGTTCGTTTTTTGTTTTTTTTTCCTGAATTTGACAATAAATTAATAGCAAAGGATGGAGAGGAATATACTGTGATAAAAAAAAGTTTAGGGATAGCCTGGTGTTGTCACCATCTTCCAGACGTCTCTCAGCCACAGGATCTTACCCTGTGGAGTAGGCATTGTGGACAGACTGAGAACAACACGTAGACGTAAACACTCCTTAAATGGATATGGTGCAACTCTTTTGCAGATCCAGCTTGTTGGAAGAAACAGTGGTTTCCTCCAGTAGCTCTTCCTTTCATTGGCACTGTCACTCCTGTACATCATCTTCTTCAGTTGTGCAGGCTGTAGCAATAACAAAAACAGGTAATAAATTTGAGTGGATGGGATGAAATCCAGTCTGAGCCTTAGTGAAACCCCTGCTCCTGTGGAAAAGATGCTTGCTTATCAATAAGAGAGCTTTTTATGGGTTGGGTACATGATTCACTACAGGAGATACAAAGGAATATGTTTGAGGTATGCTTATCAGGAGCTCCCTTTTTGGTGAATTTTTCCTCTCTTTCCTTCATCTAATTTCTCTTTAGGACTTGGATTAAGTTAGAACAGGACTGTGAGGATGCAGAAAGAAAGAACTCCTTGCTGAGGAGTCTGCACACTGTACATGCAAGTCTATGGTAGAATACACTGCAGGCATCAAATGAAACCCCAGGTTCATCAAAAAGTGGAAGACCCATGGGGTGTATGGCAGCTGGAAGTGTGGTAAGTACTATAAGCATTTGCTCTTTCAAAACACGTTTGTGTCTCTCTTTGCTGAGCAGAATAACTTGATTACAGATATGCCATTAGTTCTGTCCAAACAGCACAGCATTGCAGTTGATTTGTGGTAATGACAGCTCTCCAGATCCAAAAAGCAGAACAAAGTCTTCCTGTGAACGGTTATCTCCATCAGCCAAGGAGATATAACTCAATACTGCAGTATGTTGGGCACCAAAGTGATTCTGAATTGTAAACTTCAATGGCTATTTGTTCATAATGGAGGAATTCTCTGATTAACCATACTTCTCCTTTCCTTAAGAAAGCACTTGTTTGGAGAGGAGACAGACCACTTTCCTTACGAAGTTAATTGGATCTACATATACATAATAGTTTCTCCTTTTTCTAACGTATTACTCAACATGGAATAATTAGGAATGGAAAGGTTGCACTGAGCAGCAGAAGGACAATACTTGCCTCCCGCAGAATTATTTCTGCCTCTTTATAGGATTCATTTCCCAATTACTAAATTTTGAACATAATATTTAACCTTCACCTTTTTTGCTTTGCATGCACTTTAAATTTTCCTGAAAATTAGGGACTGTTGCTACATTTTGAAAATTCGGGGTCTCGTTCTGAAAACTATTACCATCACAAATTATCTCAGCGGAATTATGTAAAAATAACTGTGATTTTAATATTCCAACAATTGGATTTAGAGTGTTACTTTCATTCATTTCTTTGGAAAGTACCTACCTGCATTCCTCTGACTTCTTTGAAATTATTTTCTGTGGGTATCTAACCATGCACACAGTGATGCATTGCTATGTTTATTGCTCTGTTAGTTCACCAAGAGTCACTTAAGCTGAGCTGCAAATTCAAAATCTTGCCATAGGAGAGGAAAATTGTCTTGTGCTTTTGTGGTTTATGGTGTCACCAAACTCTTTGACACAATTCCAGCTCTCTGTTGAATGGATGTTTATCTATTGTTACTCTAATTGTTGATTTAATGTTGATATCATATCTATTTATACTTCTCTTTCCCAATAAGATTCTTTAAAATTCAGTTATGACAGTAAATATTATTTCAACTTGAGACTTTATGACTGCATGGAAAGTAACATCTTAGTGATTTTTTTAATAGATTTTGGCTTTCTAAAGCATATCATTTTTTATCAAGAGGAAAAATGTTGATACTGGATCTGTTCAAATTTTATTTCAGGACTGGGACAAAAGAAACTTGATTTCATTAAAATGTCCAGTGCAATTTTATCCTCTGTTAAAATCCATTAAATATATCTAGATTATGAAACTTATAATAACATATATAATCTATAATAATTTATATCTAGATTATTAACGTATACCTAGGCTACACCTTTTTCAAAACTGAGATTGCATGGACTGGGACTCTTTCCTTCAGTTACATAGCCACAGGTATGAGTTATAACATGCACTACATTTGTCAGAGTTCAGAATGATATTGCCATGAATCCCAGAACTAAAAAGGGGCCAAAATGGAAGTCAGAGAGAGAGAGTCAGGCCTTAGCTTTTCCCCAGCAGGGCTCTGTTGACTTAACAACAGCTCTAAGCTTTAGAGTGTGGAGTCCTCCTCAGGTAGGAGCTTTTCCACACTAAATTTAAGAAGGAGGTAGGATGGGAGTTTGAAACCTTCCTTCTTGGTTAGGGAACTGGCTGTGTTTGAAGTGAAAATGGAGACTGTTCTTCACTCCTGGTATAGACAACTCCTGAATAGACCAACCAGGTGTAAGACTTTAACTCAAGATGGCAGAAACCCAGCAGGAGCAATCGCTATCCTCACTTAACTGCTCATCCACTCTCAACTGGTGAGTATCTCTGAAGCAGAGATTGGAAGAATTTAAAGTGTCAGGTCTGAATCTGAGCTTTTTTTTGGCCCACAAATAGATTTTAGGCTAAACTATAGTACTGTCCCTTTGACCAACCACAGGTGGTGTGGTAAAAAATGAGCAGCCTCATGGTATGTTACAATTTATGTTCTTGCTGGAGCAGATCCAGCTTGGATGTCTAGAAAGCACAAAGCACACTGGAGCTGTAGCCACAACAAATAATGAGTAGGTTGGTGTGAACATTTTTATCTGAAGTATGTGTTAATTGTTCTTTACTTCCTGACAGGAGAAGATGAGCACAGCTGAAAAGAGAGGAATGTTAGGGTATGCCTGGGGAAATGTGGAAAGCTGAAAGGCAAGGCCTTGTGCTCTTAATAACCATTATAATAAATTAGCATATGCCACAAATAATGCATCAGAAACAGGAAAAAAGAAGCTGTCTTGTAAAACAGTACATAATTCTGCGACATGTCTACTCTCTCTAGATAAAGGTTTGAATGGTTTTCCCAAGAAGAAGCTTTATGCAAATGCATACTGTCATGTGAATCAGATTAAGGGAAGAAAGACTATTTATGCATTAAATCCAAACATGCTTCTGGGGAAAGGAGAAGAGAAATAAACCCTTTCTTACACCTCAAATACAATATATGTGCAATCACTAAAAAGAAATGAATGTGTCACCTCTATTACTGACACTAAGTGATTTCCCACTAACAATTAGCATGAATCACAGTGATAAAAAACTGAGATGGAAAAGATGTATTAGAACACCCAGTCCACCTCCCTATAAGTGCAGGAATCTCCCTGACAATTTCTGTATGAAGCAAATCATTGCTCAATACTTTGTGTTTTCATCAGTGCCACATCACATAGGCATTTGCTAAGATGACTTTACAACAACTACCACTTCTATTCTTCACCTGAAAAAATAATTACATCAGTTCTGGTCTTCCAGAACAACATCCTTCTGAAGAGACTTGTGGTCCTGGAATTTTAAATATAATGGGTTGTCTTTGCTTTCATGAACCACAGAAGATGTGCAAATTGTTCCTGTATTCAACAGCAGCATAGAAAGTAAGCAAAGGAAGACACTTGGCTATAGTGAAATAAAATAACGTAGCCAAAGAATTTTGGGCAACACCAAACTGGACTCTACTCAGTAGGAAAGGTACGCATGGAGGTGTTTGTGGTTGCCAGATTTTGGGGATTATTCTATGCCATGTTTACCCAAAGGGTAAGCTAGAATCACCCTAGGGTTCCTCAGATTGCTCCCATTAGGGAATAGCCCCCCCAAAAATTTGTTCCTGCTCCATTTTCTTCCCGCTCCTGTCCCTTCTGCTGGTCTGTGCGGGAGTCAATGACACATGCCTGACTGTGCTGGCTCTGCTCCCATCAAGGATCTCTCAAGCAGAGGACACCTCTCAGTCAGCAGCAAAACATTAGGGCTATAGACCACAATCTAGCTCTTTTTAACCAGTGGGCCAAGCTTCACTATGAATTTAGGATCAAGTTTGGCACAGATTTCTTTTCTAATAGTGGAATAGAGATATACCATTAGAAACAAAATTGTCTAAGAGTGCCTTTGAGGGTAGACAGTGTCTGAAGCAAGCCTGAAAGTTAACTCACATGCAGCTTGGCTTGAAAGTCCAGGCAATGGGTTCATTTCACTGCAATCTTGGTGTTCCCAGACCAACTGGTTTTTTATCTGAATCTGCTGGTGTTTACACCAGTGTGGTTCTGTAGACATATTCCATGCACGTGGAAACTGCCTCACCAGATTCTTAGCTGACATCAATTAATTTTTCCCCACTAATTTCAATAGACAATAATTTCTCATCCTGAGCATTTTGCATGAATCTGAGATGCTAGGCTGCATGATTTGCTGGTCATCCTCAGGCATGTCACTATGGCATGATTCAGTTCCTATCAAAGTTGCCTGGAAAACTGTCTGCTGACGTCAGGGGCTGCTGAATATACCCTGTGAAAGTAAAGGCCACAAGCAAGTGGAGATAGCCAAATGCTTCTTCTTTTGTCTTTAAAAGGGTGTGTTTCAGACGTGTGGTGATTCTGTGTTTGTAGCATCCTCCCACATCCCTGCAGAGGCAGCAGCTCCTGTGCAGGAGCTGTTTCTGTCCTGGGAAAGGAGGAATGAAACAAGCCCCCTGTCTGGGTAACATCAAGTACAAGTTTTGCTTTGATGCCTGTGGCTGAACGAAATTCATGTGTATGCAGCCTGGAACAAATGCGGAGGTTGATCAGATGATCCCAGGTAGATAGATTTTTAAAGGATATTGTTCCTCTGAAATGCGTCAATTGGCCCCATGTGAGCTAAAATAATTTAGATAAAATTGATCTGCTCATGGCTTTTCTGATTGCTTGAAATGATTTTTCTGGATTACAATGACCTTTAAGTATTACTTGTAACAGCAGCACTTACAAAATTTTAAGGCAGAAATCCGATTTACTTTTTATTTAAAATAGATAATGGACATTTAAAAATAAAAGTTCCCCAGTCCTGGCACAGACCCAATCATGAATGTCCTGATATGTAATTCAGCACAGATCATTTTAAAAACAAGAAGTTGCTGAACAAATATAAGCTTCCCTCAGCCCAGCATGTCTGTCCCCATGGACCAATGAACTTCCCTGTGGCTCAAGATATTTTTAATTCTGCTCTGGACTTTCTCCAGGAAATCAGTAATAATTACTAATTGTATTTTTGTAAGCTAAATGAAAGGATGCATTCTTTCTTGAAATTCTCCCTTAGCTTTTGCAATTAATTATGTTGCTCTTTTGTGTGATTAATCCTTGTCTTTGTATTACAACTTCACTTAATCAAATAGTACTGTGTAGCATGCCAAGGGTTCTTAAGTGTAAAATATTTTCTCCTATTTTAGTGTCATTTTTTTCTTTTCTATGCTACTCACATCTCTGCTAAACTTTTATCAAAGTGATGCTTTATTAAAGAACTAAAGAGTTCTAAAATCATCAGGGGAAATTTGCATGAGATTATTGTGTCTTGGCAAAGACCCCCTACCATGTGTGGAGCTACAAACAGTTTTTTACCAGCTGAAGATGTGTCCTTACATAACCAGCACGTATTCAGGCAGTTTTCTGATAAAACTATTTCAACAGAAGGTCAGTCAAAACCCCTAAGTGACCTCAGGTTTTATTTTTAAACCTTTACTATATGACATATAGTAAAAGAGACTTACCTGACCACCTTAAATTATATATTAAAAATTATCCTCTTGCAAAATGCCCACATTGGAAATGTCAGACAGACAGGAGGTGGTTTTGAGTGGTTTAGAGAAAGTCTTAAACACTTAGATTGCTGTGCAATTTTGTGGCAAATCTTACTTCTTCCTTTGCAGCCGGGGAAAGTTTTTTCTACGGTAAAAGTGGAGCATGTCTGTCATTCCAGCCTCGCATGACTGCAATATGGCCAGCATTAAAAGTCAGGAGGCTGGTTTGCACAGATCAAGGTTCTTACTTTAAATGAAATCATTTTCTCTTCCAGTTTTTTCTTTTTTAGGGTGACGTGGGGTCATATTTCCAAGGGCTCTCCTGTACTAAAATGAATAAAAAAGCAGACAAAATCAACTTCAGAAAAGGTGGCAACCTCTTTGCTCCAGCACCTGGGAGTTTTCGAGTAAGTTCTTACCAGCTTTGCAGTGGAAAAAGCCAAACTGGTTGAAACTGCAGGGGAAATGTTGTCCTTTTATGACCACAGCGGTGTCAGTGGATCAAGGATGATCTGAATGTCTATTCTCTGGAAATCCTCTCTGTCCTGAGCATGGCAGATGATGGGCATTGCCCATGTAAGCTCCAGCAAGGCGAACTGGGTGGAGTGCAGGAAAGCATCGGCTGTTCATTAGGAAAGCACTGAAGAGGCTCCTGACCTTTTGTGATGGGATCACTCTCACAGCTTAATAAAGAAATAAGTGAAGGCAGTAACTGAAATGTTCTGTGCCAGTGCAACTATAGGTGGTTAGTGAATAGATAAGATGCTAAAAGACTCAGTGCCATCACTGTAGGATGAGTCAAACATTTTGCTGGTGAGAGCTACAGTGGATTCCTTCATGAAGCTTTTTACACAGAGTACTTAATTGCAAGGAGAATAGGCAGGCAGAAGAAAAGAGAAAAAAATAAAATTAATATCTTTCATTAAGCACTTAATAAGTGCTGAAAAGTAGGTTTGAATATTCAGATGACTGACCTGCATCAGCACAGCATGGAGGTGCATGCTCACCCTAAGCATAGTTGTAATCTCATGGAAATACAATAAAATAAAATTAAATAAAACAAATAAAAGGTAATGAGAACTTGTAGGGCCCTATTTGCATGAGTAATGTCAGGGATCTGCTTCTTGAACTGGGTACTTTATGCAAATAATAAGTCACAAATGTGGTAAGGATTTATTTTATGTTCCTTCAAATGAAGATGGGTTGGCTGTATTCAGTATATTAAATCTTTCCTGCTGTTAAGCTTAAAGAAACTGATTCTCTTGTAACATATTTTGATTTGACTACTGTAGCTTCCAAGTGCTATAAAGCACTCGAGTAGTTTGCCTTGGCCTCACACCTAGTTACAGTAGTGCTAACTTTAAAATTGCCGAAGAAACCCACATCTGGAGTCAATTGAGTGAATTTTGACCAGCTTTGGTGGTAATATGCAAGTAATATTTCATCCTCGTGTGTATTTCACTCATCTTATAAAAAAGATGCCTCATTCCAAGACTCCTAGACATATTTCTTTGCTGTCTCATATATCAAGAGTATCAGACTAAGCAGACCGCTTAAAACTGGATATATCCAAACACTCTCTTATCCTAAACAACGGCGAATATTTTTGCCAACACTTCCATTTCCTGCAGTGGAAAAAAAATATATAAACCCAAAGCCTTGGCCAGGTTCTGCTTTCCTTGAAATGCATGGCAAATTTGTCAACAAAATACTCTCTGGCTCAGTAGTGGGGGAAGAAGTTTAACAGCTGGAATTAACCAGCAGGAATAATGTGAAGCAGGCTGAAGTTTCATATTAGGTTTAGCCTAATGCTGGGGTTCAAGGCTGAGCTTGCATTCTGACTCGCCTGTGCCAAAGTCATGGAAGCGACATCCAAAACCAGAACCAGAGAACAGCCCCTTTCAGTTCTGGATTTGGCCCAAAGCCAGACCAGGGCTGCGGGCATTGGTCCAGGAATCCAGCACTGAGACACCCACAGGCCCCAGATACAACGGCTTCAAATTCCAGTTTTCTACCATCAAAAATATTAGCCTGGTGCACAGAAAGTGCTTCTATTTACAAAGATGTTGTAAACATAATTAATTCTCCTTTGCACGGACTCTGCTTCTCTGACTGGTTGCAGGGAGATGACCAGCCATATGGGAGACAGGCATTAAACTAAACAAGATTCCAGATTGGTTTTATTCTTTTTTTTTTTTCTTTTTTTTTTTTTTTATCTGAAGGGACCACCACTGGTGCAAGGCTCATTTCTTGTAGTGCCTTGAACAGCTATTAAAGGCAATTGTCATGTTGGACAGGCTGTGAGTTGAAATCCAGGAGTACCATGCTGTTGGTGCTCCCAATGTTTGCCTCCTCCACCCCTCTCTGACATGAATTTAATGCAGGTGCAGACACAAGCCTAACATAAGGGAGCAATTTTCTGATTCATTCATGTAAGACCCTGAGGGAGAGCAGGAACAAGATGTACAAAGGTAATGTGCCATTGTTAAAAAATTAACTTTGCTTCCATTTTATGGAGCCACAGTGCTGTGTTGCTTAGTTACATGGATCAGGAATTTAACTGTAAACAAGATATTTCACTCTTCAGTCCCTAGGGTTTTCAGCTCCATTTGAAAAGTGGTTAGAAATGAGCATTTTTTGCCAAATCCTTGGGTTGCTTCTTGCCATTGCTTGTACCCTTTGTGTCTGCTACTGCTGTTCTAGCTGTGCGGGAAGATGGAGGTGGTGGCATCCATGCTAGTGTGACTGCTCTCGGGCTAAAGCCACACTCCCCTCTGAATGCTGCAGTTGTTCAGAAGTGAGACAGGATGCTTATGACTTCTGTTTTGGTTTTTGTTCTTACAAATCCTGGCTGCACAAGTTCCAAGCATCAGGAGTTTGCCAGCTGGACTACACAGTTATTCAAGCCATTGGAAGTGGAAAAGGGGTTAATTATGTCAGTATATTGTTACATCACTAATGGAAATTCTGGTTTTGCCCTCAGGATCTCCACTGCTGTGTCTGCTCAGAACTGTTAAATATGACAAGGTCATTCACCCTGCTTTAGTAACGAGTGCTAACAAATTTGGTTGTTGCATGCATTGTCACTGCTTAACAGGGTCATCCCTGTAAGCACAACCATTGCCTAAGCCTTGTATCCAGCAAACCTCACAGCGACTCAGATGTTAGGTTACACTGTGTTATGTTGGAATCTGTTTATAAAAATACAGTGACACAAAACTTCTCTATTTACATTCTAAACCAGATTAGGTAACTAACAAATACAGGAAAGATGGGGAGACAAATGGTGCACAGAGGTTAAAAAGTGGTGCTGAGGATATGAACAAAATACTTTAATTGATAAGGCAAATTTTCAAAATATTTTTCTCTTCCCTTTTCCTTCTGGCTCTGCAGATGGCTGGGGAGAATCTTTTACAACACCATGTATTGAAGCAACATGTTCTTTTGAAGTTTAGTCACCCGCTAATTACTAGTCTTTCATTAACAGCACAGGCATAAATGATGCAGTGCTTGCTTCTATCCAGTAGTATCTATTGTTGAGGATTAAAAAATTAAATCATTAGCTACATGCTTGTTAAACACGCTAAGACTGTTTATGTAAACTCCCTTGCTCTTATTTTGGCTCACACAGATGATTAAGATATGTCAGCCAATATTTCTTATTTTAAAGAGAGGGCTAATTGCCTAAATGTCAGACGTGCTGAGTATTACTCGTCTTGATGAGAATGGGAATGTAATATGTGCACAGTTCATCCTAAATGTGAGTTCCTGCTAGCCATTTCTTGTCTAGTTACCAGTTTGTACAAACAGCATTGTCACAGTTGAGAAAAACCTCTGTGGTGGCAATGGCCAAGCAGATCTCTCAAACATCGTTATTTAGAAACAGTTTTGTGTTTCTCCACCAAGGGTGCTCTTCAAGAGAATATCTGAAGACTGAGGCAAACATTAATAAGCAATGCACTTGTTTGGTTAAGGTTTCAGCCTTGACCTCCATCTTTAAACCCTTGTTTGTTATTAATCACGTGCTTCCTGAATCAAAGAGAATATTTTTGGAGAGGGAAAATTGTTCTGGGACTGGACCATTATGCGCCAAACAGACTTGCCCAGATGACAAATAGCCTTCACATGATAGCCAAGGTTCATCCAGCTGCTCGGCCCCGTACCAAGTGATTGATGGTGTTGATGTTCTAAATAGGCTTAAGATATGCCAAATATCAGGGCTGTAACAAAGTCCTTCAGCTATATACTGTAAATAGGCAAGAAGGCATGTTCCCAGCATATGGCAAATCTGAGAGCAGTGTCAGGATTATAAGTAACCTTGCAGGGTTTGTCTGGTTTCTTTCGAAGTGAGACAAAAACAGTTTTCTGTGCTGGAATGAGCAGGGTCATGCGAGGTCTGCACGAAGCTTCCGATTACCACCGATTTTCTCTGTAACTGGACACCCTTCAGAGTTATAACAACATTTGATTTCTTAGCAGAAATCAATAAACTGTTTTTCTACCACAGTTCTGAGGAGGAAAGAAAAATAGGATGTGCTCAGAAGTTGCTGTCAGGAGTTTTTTATGTCTTAACGGAATGGTAAATTCACACCTGAATAGTTTTATCTTGATAACAACAGTGCTGGTTCTTTCTACAAATGGCTGTTCATCGATATCCCACAGGATCCAGCAGCTGCACCACAGAAGCAACAGTTTCATTGATCATTCCTTTTCCCCAGAGGAATTTCCTTTATTTTGTATTTTGTATTGTCCATGTTCTTCACAGTAAAAGCTGCATGCCTTCTAGGCAGGGAACAGAAGCAGTCTTGGAAGTGCGAGGATATTGGAGGACAAGCTGCCTTCTGCTCTGGCTGTGGGACTAGGAGAGGTTAGAGTGCAGGGTGGTAAGATTTCTCTCTGCTTGGTCATTCAGAGGAGATAGTTAGTCTGTGTTAGACTAACCCCCCCCGACAGCTGGCAGGATTTCAGACCCCTCACTATGGGACATTCTCTGTTGCAATTCCCTGCTTGACATTTCACGTTTCACCTGCAGCCTGGTAGCTCCACTGGAAAATATGTGTTCCTGAGGCAGCAAGTTCTGTGCACAATGCCATGATCTTGCTTTCTAGGAAATTAACCCATCTTGGCTTTAAGAGTGTGTTTGAATGGTTTTCTACGAATGACACTGAGGAAAGTATCTTTTGTGAAAAGGCCTGGATGGTGTAGGTTATTTCCTGGCTAAAACCATTTCCTTGGTAATTGGAAGATGAGTCAGGTTCACACGTGTGAAGCCAACTTCTATACTGACTCACTCCGGTTTAGGGCCAGCAGGTCTCTACTGGATACTGCCATGAGAAGTGGCCAAGACGGCCTCTGCACTGCACCAGATCCATAGTGCAAATTGGCCAGGAAGTAGGATCAAGCTGCTTCAGGGCATTCAGATTTATCCAAACCATACCAGTAAACTCAGGATCAGTCATGCCCTGAAACACCAGCTGAACAACACTGAATGGCGTTTCATAATAACCTGCTCAGTTTGGAGCTACAACATGGAGCAATTGGCCCACGTCCCTTTTCCATTAGGTGTGGCTATAACCAGCTTCTTAAGTGATCAGAGGTTTCACGGTTCTCTCTCCTGTCATGTCCACAGGCTGGCTGGAATTAGCTGAAATCCCAGAACCATGTATCTTTATTTATTTCCAACTCACTTCTTGTTGGCAGTTAGAGCATTGCCTACGGAGCCAAGAGGACGTCAGGGGGAATTAACAATTCAAATGTCCACTATTTGAGTTCCGTGGTGCCTCAAGGGATTTTGTTTGCATTCATCCTGGAAGCAAAACAACAAGTCAGATTTTAATTCACATTGTAATTTAAGTGTGAGCCTGTGTGCTGATGTTCTTATCTCTGCATGCTCCATTTCAATAGAGCTCAAGCTCATTCAAAGTTACTCAAGTTAAATCGATAGTGACAGTCCAGAGAATGAATGGAAAATGAATAATCATACAATTACCTTCAACTAATTCAATATATAAATGAAACCAGAGGTAGCTTTTCCAGTGAATTCCTGTTCAGAGGAAGCCTTCAGTGTGACACATCCAATGCCATGCTAAGAGTAAAGCTGATCATGGTCACAGTCATACTCTTGATTTTCAAGTCATCTGCTGTTGGGAGTGTTAAGGCCCTAATGGGGCCTTAACACCAGGGGTATATACTCTAACCTGCACAGCACAATTCAGCAAGTATTACCTAATAATTTGGGCAGGGGGCCTTTAACTTCTGCTTGAATTATAGCTTGCATTTCAGAAAGACCAACAATCATTACTTGAAGGCTAGAAGTCACTGAAACTACCCCATTCCTATCGGACCTGCTTTGAGGGTTAATTACTCTTCTTTAAAGAACTCTTCTCTCTGTTTTGTAGCCTTTTCTCTAAGCTACACGTATAACTTCCAACAATAAAGAACTGTGATATTCCTTACTTCTGCTGATTTTCAATTGTTGGGTAAAATAAATCAGCATCCCTGACTTTGGCTGGACTGATTCTACTAGCTAATTCCAGGTGGATAGTTCAGCTCAATGAACACTTTCAGTAAAATGACATTTGGGATCAGGAAATCTAGCTTTGCCAGACAGCCTAAATAGAGGGGGATTATCTTGTTCCCCTTTTAGTCAGCAGCTACGACACTTTTATGACACTGAATTGAACGCAAGTTTCTATCTGCCTGAGAGGGTAACACCAGGCCGGTCCCTGGCACGTCTCTGACAAAGTTGTGTTGTGTTTCCAAGCAGGGACTCCAGCACATATTTCTGCTGACAGTGCTTTTTGCGTGGGATGCTGCCACACCATGTAGCCCGAAGGACTAGCAGGTGGACATGTGTCCTGAGGCTGGTGGGGAGAACACTGATTCCAAAGGTGGAACACCTTACCCTAAGCAAAAAAATCCAAATACAAACATAAAAAGTGGAACTGTGCCAGTAAGAAAAATTGGCAGCTTCCTTGCCTTGGGATGCAGGAGCCTTGCAGATAAGGAGTTCCACAGCTGAAAACATTGGCTCCTTCTCCCTCCCTGCAACTTTAGTCTCATGCACTTCTTTTAGAAGTGACCAAAAGGAATATTTCATATGGAGCAAAGCAAAATATTTTTTCTTTCATTTAGAAGAATTGAAATATTTTAGAACATCATTTAAACTGTTCCTTAGTTTTGGCTGCTAAGTCAGAGAAGCAAAAACTATCTAATAACCCTGGATAATGTTGTCTTTCTAGGAATGACTTGTGAATAGGTTGTACACAAGTGGTTTATCTGATAATGTTGTCTTTCTAGGAATGACTTGTGAATAGGTTGTACACAAGTGGTTTATCTGATAATGTATCTTTCTTATATGGCCTTTACTGTAAAGAAATAACAAGGGGGTTTTGTAGTTGTGGTTATATGGGTATAAAACTGAATTTGACCTAAACTCAATCTCTATTTCTACTAAGACTTGTATATATCCATATTAACTCATTGATCCTCCTGGAACCTTAACTTTTTTTTCAGTTATGAAAGAGCTGAAGATATGATTGAAATCTACAGCAGAACTAGAAAATAAATCAAGCCCTTTGCACTTCAGTCCCATGCCCTGACAACATTTTCTCCTCTTAGTCTTTGTAACAGAATATGTTTTGCATATTATAGTAACACTTGCAATTCAGACTCTATTACTTATTCTTCAGGGCCTGTAGATTAATGAGATTGATTGGCCCTTCCCTTTCTTTCTACATCTAGATATATTTTCTTACTCACCTCAACTCTTCACCAGCTGGAATTCCCTAGTCCCTTAGGCTTTCCCCACCTGGCAGGCTGCACAGGTATCTTGTTTTTGCTGCTCTGCTGAGCTCTCCCCTGGTCTCAGTGTTTCAGGAAGTTCAGCGCCCACCTCATTCTCCCTTGCTACGATAGAAAAGTGTTTGGACCTGTTCTCACTACGGAGAAGACTCAAATTAGAATTCCAGAATTTACCAGCTGTACTGGGCCATTGATATGACAAAACCGGCTCTAGTTTGCGAATTTGCAAAGTTTTAAATGCACCTAATGAAAGTTTGGCTTTGGATATCCCCTGCCTGTAAGCAGTTGATCTGCTCCACAGCTTTGAGTCTCCCAGTTACTTACAACTAGCTATTTGTATATTCAATGGACTCCACTGTGTGAGCAAACTGTTTAAAAATACATTTTAAAGAGATGTTTTCACTTCATGTGGTTTTTTGCCAGCAGTGTGGTTTTTAAAAATGTTTTTTAAAACCTGTGTAGCGCACAACTATGAAGCTCTACCCCAAAAAGCAAAGCAGAGCCCTTCACTTGCCGAGAGTGCTCAAGGGATCTGCTGTTGGAGCACATTGCAAGCTCTGTGCACTGCTTGAAGGCTTGGTAGGAGTTTTGCTTTCTTGTGTTGGAAAAACAGTGATAAGGTTGTGCAGAAGCAGGTGGGAAAGGTTACTTAAAAATTGCTTCAATATGGCCCTTGCTATAACATTATCTGAATTGGCCTGGATATTTAGAAGAGAATTAGCCATAATGATCTCACTCTGTCGCTTGTCCTTTTGTTTCCACTTTTCCTAGGAAAAAAAAATTCATTTGATTTTGCTATGAAGTTCAGTTGAGGTTTCTTCCTGGACCTCCTGTGTCCAACCCATCTCTCTGCCATGCCCACGTCTGCCTCGGGAAAGAGCACTAAGGGCACTTCCAGAGATGCAAAGCCATATCAACAGAATTGCTCCCATCTAATCCTGCTGTCTTGATTAATGTCTGCTACACCAAAAGAGGTAGCAGGTCAGCCAGGTTCAGCTTCAAGGGGAGCTGAGTGTGCCAGTTTCCCCTCTTACTCAGTTGCTTCTCTGTGACTGCAAAGCAGCCTGCATGGAGATCCCATGGGCTAGGAAAGGGGTGATGGTTTCTCAGCTGAGTGGGAGCAGTCTCACAAAGAACATTTGCCTGCTGCAGACAATATAACTGTTCAGGGAGGCTGAAAATTATCAGGCTTAAGACAACCATCAAGCCCTGAAAATGCATTCACTCACTCAATCACCAAAGTAGCAAATGTATCACATTCTTAAAACAATAGTAAAATCCCATTTTACAAAATTTATTTTTGAGCCATGACAGACTCAAGATTGTTTTAATAAAAGAACACAGCTCTTTCCCCCGTACTATAAATTAAAAAAAATTTTCAGCTTGGAGCAATATTTTTGGTCAAGTTATAAAACAAAAGTAATCAGAGAAAAATGTTGAATACTTATGGAAATGAAGACAGCAGTTTCTATAATTCTCAACAACAGACCAGTATCTGTAAGTTTTATCCATATCTACTTTGCATGTAACTGCAAGAGTAATTGGTGGCAGAGCCCCTTGTTTTCAAATGACATGCTAAAAGCAGGTTTCTGGCCACATTTCAAGAATAGTTTCAGTTATTCAAATTAAATTTGCAAGGAACCTTTCTTCTCTGTCAGAAATTCTCTTTGCAAAATGCTGTGACAATGAATTCCTTAAAAGCAAGTACAAGTGGGGTAAGGTTTCCAGGGAGAGTTAATATCTGTTATTTGACCAGCTGATTTATCCAAAGGCACGTTTGGTTTTTACATTCAGATTTTTTGGTTCACATTTGATTTCTATAAAATCTTGAAACAACATATCTATTCAAAATATTCATGACTAATTCAAAGGTTTTCAAATATTCTTCTCCAGCTTATAGAAATTTTTAAAAATTATAACCCTCAGTTGCTCCTGCTGAATTTTGTGTGCCTCACGTTGAGCAAATTTAATTTTGTTCTTTTTTGCCATTGGCTCTATTCAAACAAAATCCTCCAGTTTTGCATTTGAGGTCCAAAAATCCTTTTAGTCTCCTTTTTCTCTGCCTTAAAATTCACAAGTGTTAAATCCCATGCTGAAAAAATTGTCTTCACACAATTCTGTACAATTTAATACCAAAGATGTTTGGAAGGCAAAAACATTCCAAATGCTAATAATCATCTGAAAGGGGACAACCAACTGGAGTAAGAAGACCTTAATTTTTTTTCCCCAAAAAATAATAAAAAATAAAATAAAATAAAAAAATAAACCCCCCAAACACTTCTAAAGAAAAAAAAAAGGGGGGGGTTGCTGGAAGTGGCTGGGAAAAGATCTTCTGATCTGAGGAATGATTTTTTTCCCCCACTAGCAAAATAGGTATGGAAAATGTAAGTATGCACAGCTGTGTTTATTCCAATGATTAGACATTCTATTTCTCTGTGACCTCTCTGCAGTGAGCTGGCAAGACACCTGGGTATGCTTAGAACTGTCTCATTCATACATTTACATTTATTCAACTTGGACCTTTCTTTCTCCCCCTCCTTGCCCTTCTCTTCTCTGAAAAAAAACACAAAAAACCCAAAAAACCCCATTGAATCTGGCCCATTCCTTCTTCCCTCTATTTTTATTCTGTTGACAAGGTGTTGGTTAAGACTCTACCGATATCTTTACACATTTTAAATGACATCATTAACACTGTTTCAACACTGAGCATAAAATTTTCTTTTTCAGGGCTTTTCCAGGCTGAATCGGAGTGAAGAGGTGGTTTCAGTGGATCATGTAATATGACTGCACATGTGCTGTACTAGAAAGGCAATAGAATCTGCATCCAGTGTTTGTATCTTCCGTGCTCTACACCTGCTCTTGCATTTTCTTTATGCAAAGTATGTGCGCATGCAGAATCTGAGCTCTCCTTGCACTTAGTACCTGACAACTCTGTTTGATATTGATGGATGTTTAGTGGACATGAAGAAGTTTGTTTACAAGAGAAGGTCAGCACAGAAATTTTGCAATTTTACTGAAATTTAGCACTGTTACTGATACAGAAGTGAGACAGAGTGGGGTTAAAGGGTTTCCTCACTGTTATCAAAGAAGTTTGGTACAGAGCTGAAATTCCTTTCTAGATCTTCTGAGAGTCTTAATCCAATATCCCACCTGCTCCTTCAACCTTACTCTGCAAGTATACATCAGGCTGGGAAGCAGGGCTTCTGTATTTGTTTGTCTTCTACTGTTAATGAAATCAGAAGCAGAATTTCCAGAAATTGAAAGTTGCTAGATAAAGTCCAGACTATTTCCCTGAAACTTATTATAGTTTGTCCCCCTGTTTCTTTGGATATCTAGATATTTCAGAACACTAAATACTGACTGCAAACTGCGTCTTAACCGATCGTCATTTTCCTTAGAGTTATTCTAAGTTTGAACCGCAAAAATATGACTGTATATACAAAGAATTACAGTAAGTGAAATAATGATGAGAAGCATCCGTATATAAGGCACCCATTTTCCTTTCAGGCTACCTGAATTCATTACCTGGCCTTCACACTTAGTGCTGTATACAATACGTCTCATTTCTCCTCCATTCTGTAAAATCAGCTTTCTATTTTTTCTACTTCAAAACCGTAACTGAAAAGCTCTGAATTGCTATTAGGTGTTAGTCAAAGGTGTATTTGATTTGCTGTTTTGGTAAGCTTTTACAAGAAATGTTTAGGAAGGGGTGATTCCCTCACATGTAATAGTTTTTACTTTACATGTGATTAGGATGTGTCTTGTGCAGGGTTGAGTATGCAAAGCATTCCACTGGGATCAGTAGCAGTGGTTTATGCTTAGCACTCAGCTGGAGTACCCTCTACATACAGAATTAAGCTGTATGTTTACTATTTAATGTTTTATTGCATTTAATTTTTCTTTTTTTTAAATTTATTATTATATTTAAACACAATCTAAAGAGATAATTACTGGGAGATTTCTTGCACCCTACTCAATACCAAGACTGAAAAGACGTGAAACTCAAAAGCAAGAAAACTCAACATGATAACCCACCTCTTCATGTGCCCCCCAACATCATGCTTCAGAGGTGAAGAAGGGAAATGTAGGCACATCAAAAATATTTCACAACAGAGAAATCCTATAATTGGATTTGTAGGGAAGTGTGAGTAAAAAACTCTGAGACAAATGGGTTTCTGTGTATTGGTTTGCTTGCTTTTGGCTAGCCCATTAATACACTGGAATCCATTGGGCCAAGTCTTCATAGTTTGTCTGTGGAAAAGGGAGAAAAATAACTTTGGCAACACACAGGGTAGAAGAAAATGAGGAGCAAATGAGAATAAAAGTGAGCAATAGAAGCAGCTAGGCAGGAAGCAGAGGGAGAGGAAGCATTGATGCAGATGAAATATGAAATATTGTCTTTGAACTTGGCTGGAAGACTCTTCAGGTGGAACATTTAATACAAAGTCAGACAAAGTGCTTGCTTATACGGTTATGTTACTAACCTTGTGTTTCACAGGAGCAAGCTCTACTGGAAGGGGTAGCTGCATGGAGCCGTTTCCTCTGGTGGCAAAGCTGATTTGGCAGGTTTCCACCACCTTAATTTATCTACTTGAGCTAACAGAAAGGACAATCATTTTTTTTCAACTCCTGATATTTCTAATTCCTAATATTTCTACCTAATAAAATTTGGGTATCTCACTTGCCCATTTTTAACGCTGGTGATATCCCCTGTACCAGCAGAGACACAATGTGCCCGAAGTACCATAAGTAGCATTATAGATATTTCCGTCTCCTTTGAGGAGGGAGAGAGGGGTTTGCTGGCCAGAAGCACTCAATCCCCCAGTGAAATGTAATGGCAGTAGGTGAGAGAATCCTTCAGACTCCACAGTGTCACACGTTGGAGGAACCCAAGGAGAGCATCTCCCTGGAATGGGCGGAGGTGGGAGCCTGGCTGCCTTGCAGCGCCGATGTGGCTGAAGCCACGTCAAGGTGGGGAGACTCGGGGAGCGCCAGGGGAACAAGTTTATGAGATTCCTTTGAGCTCAAAGCCTTTTGCAAACGTTGGGGAAGGGCTGCCTCCCCAGAGCCAGGTTGAAAGGAGGGCTGGAGGGAAAGGGTAGGAGCCAGCAGCCGTCCGTGCCCTGGCCCCGAGCGAAAAGGTGGTGTGTTTGCCGCCTTCACCCCTCCCACCTTCCAGCCACATTAAAGCGCAATTATTCACGCTTGATGTCAGCAAGGCTGGGCCCCGCTACCCGCTGCTCCCAGATCCCTTCCCCGAGGGGCCGGATTACCCCGGCGTGCACCATCGGGGTGGGGTTCGTGGGGCGCCCGGGCAGGCGGGAGCCCAGGGCCTACACCCTCAGGCCCACATGGCGCCTGCTTCGTCCCTGCCCTGTGCCTGGGAGACATCACACCTTTGGCTTCTGAGGTGGGACACTGGCTGTGGAGAAGCCCTGGGTGCTGCTGCAGCGGGGCACGGGCACCACGGGCTCCTCTGGCACACCAGGCCTGCTGCGCCCAGTGGAGTCTGCCTCGGGCGAGTGGGAACACCCAGCTGCCCCACGGAGCAGCCACAGGCACCAGGGATGACCTGAGAATTCAAGAGGAAGGCAATAGCGAAGGGAGAGAACTGAGCTGACCCTTTTTTCCCCTCACCATTCACATGCTCGCAGATTTTTATCAGGCACTTTAGCTGCAGGGCAAAGTGTTTCTTTATAGTTCCTTCCAAAGCAAAGCTGCTGCCAGATCTAGGCTGCGGATCCAGCAGCTGTATCCCATCCCCCAGGCCTGCACAGCCCTGCTCGGGAGGGCCTGGGAGCCTCGCACGAGCCCGGCAGGAGGAGGGTTTTTGGAACCCGGTGAGGGCTCTGCGCACACAGTGCTGTGGGCATTTCGTGAGGGCTTTTGCCAGCTTTCGCCAAAGCGTTTACCAAAATGCACATGGTCATGCCAAAATCCCTCTGCGGGGACGGGAATGCAGTCCAGCCAGAGACACCGCGGGCTCCCCCGGGCTGCAGGACGCAGGACGCAGGATGCAGGATGCAGGATGCAGGATGCAGGATGCAGGCTCCTCTCTTCCCCGGGCCACCCCGCAGGACCCCCGAGCCGCTGATGCTCGTGCCGTGCCGAGAGGCAGCAGAGGAGGGCCGAGTGTAAAATCCACTGCGGTGGGAACCAGTACTGCTCCCTCCTCCCACCAAGTGTCACTTTGGTGGCATCCCAGCACAGGGGCTGTGCAGCACCCACAGATGGGCAGGGGCATAGGCAAGCTGGCACGGAGCAGCTCTGCCCTCTCCCAGGGCTGACGACAAGCTGGTCACATTCTTGAAGCTAGAAAAAACACTTTTGCGCCCTGTCTGGGTCATTTTTCTGTCTTTTTTTTTCCCCCCAGCGGAAACGTACTCGTTTGTAATAGGAAGGTTCATTGTTTTCAAGTCTGATATTTCTTTGATTACTTAAAAAGAAATCCCAGAAGCTTGTTTTCACAAAATAGTGATTGCATAATTGATGTGATTATGATATATTTTGCTGTGTCACTGCAGCTCAGTTGATTATTTTGAGAAGCTCTGAGCTCTGTTAGTGCTGCCATGTGTTATGCGTGCATGTTTTGGGCTTTCATCTTCCTCCACATGTGTACAAGAGCCTTTCAAACACTGCTTCCTCTGGCATGGACTGCATGAGACCTTCCTCTGCACGAGGAAAATGATGCAGCCACACAAAGAGCTAATATGGGGAAACGACAAACACCGTGGGCTGAGGGACAAAGTTTTTTCTGAATAATGGTTGTCTGATGTGAATAATCTCCCTAGAATCAAATTTACCATGTGGATGAGCACACAAGTGAAATAGGCAAAATTCTAGGCTCTTTCCCTGGATAAAAATTTATAGATAAGGAAAATGCAGAACAGTCAGGTGGTCTGGAAATAAAATTCTTCTGAAAACAAAAGTATGCAGCAGATTATTAGTGATAATAATTAGTTAGAGCCTGAAAAATGTATCAGCTACATGCAGGTAGAAGTGTTTAAGAGCTCACCCAGACAAGCCTTAGGAGAGTGGATTGCCTTCCCTTAACTTGGTTAGAACTTTTTAATTATTTTCAGCTTGAGGCTAGAGACCATTGTAAGAGTCCTTTCTTTCCCCTGATAACAATATTTTCATCTCTTTGCTGTATTCTTCTTTCTTTTCTTTTTAATTCAGGGATGAAACATTGCCCCCAGTAAAGCTTCTTGGCCAAATTTCCAGATTTCTGAACCTTTTGTTTTTCTCTACATGTGTGCAATTTTCACTATTTTTGTCCAGTGGTGACCTCTGGAATTCCAGAATAATTTTCCCTCCCCTTCCTGGTGCCCTCACATGACCCAGGAACACAAACATCTGAGAGACCTCTGGGCATCTTCACATCTGCTGGTAGGTAAGATCAGAGCCATTGTGTGATGTATTTTTAACAGCAGGTGTTGGGCTTGGAGAAGGGTGTGTTGGGTTTTGAGGGGTTGGGCAGAATCTGCACTTAATTCTTAGTTCCCAGGCTATTTAGGAACAGCTTAAAAAACACACTTAATCTGTTTGTACAAATTTAACATTGTAAAACCACAATAAGGAATTGCTAATGAAGTGCAAGCCTGGATTTAGTTTCAGCTTTGCACCACTGCTGTCCTAAAAAAACAAAAACCCACCCAAACCAAAAAAACCCCACCAACCAACTTTAAAGCTGAGTCCAAAGCTCTAGTTTACAACTTATTTTCATGAAATACTATTGATTGATTACTTGAAGCCTGTTAATTATTATTTAGTCACGGTTTTTAACACAAACTCCTTTGCTCCAAACAGCAAAACAAACAGTGTGGATGTTTTATCTTTTGCCAATTAACACAGTTTGAACATGAATTAAAATAGGCTGTTAGCTCAGGGTCTGATTCACGATTGCATCTCTCCTGGTTGTGCCGCTGTAATCCTGTTGATTTCTGTGGCAATGTGGGAACCTTGGTGCAAAATGAGAGAAAAACGTTTTTTAATCGACACCCCTCCCCCAGCCATGTTTAAAGGATCTTACACACGAAAGCCTCACACACGACTCTTTCATGGTCTGTTAGTAGAAATTTATCATCTCAATTAGAGAAGCAGTATAAGCAAAGTTTTTCTCCGAAAATATCATTGAATTCCTATTTTCACAGAAACAACTCTCAAATTTTTTTATCAGACAAACCTAAAATGGTGCTTAGTGTTCAGTTATCTGCCAGGTATAAATGGCATAAATGGATGATTACTTTACATCTTCTCTGAGAGGGGAGTTATGGGACCTAACAAAAGGATCAAGCTGTGACTACTTTCAGGAAATCACCTCGAAATAAATGATGAAGGTTGCTTGCATGTCCTTACATTCTCATTGCCTTTTTAGTCAGATAATTGAATTCAGTATGCCCTTCATTTCTGGTATCACTAAGGAATACATTATTTAATAGTTGGGAGACAAGACTGAATGACCTTTCAGTCACAGCATCTATGATTATAAATTCTCATGGCCCCTGTCACATGGTTGTATCCATACCAAAATAAAAAGGGTGATTTTAGCCTTGTTGAAATTGAGAAAATTTTGATAATAGTTTCACCAGTAAGATGGTTTCACTTGTTCACTTTTCTAGGCTACATTTGAATTTTACCATATGACCTGTTGAGTTGTCTCTGACCAAAGTCAGAATAGCTATTTTTGAGTAGATATTTTTGATAATTCTAATAATAATAATTTTTAATATTCTAAGGAGAATAAGAATTTTCCATTCACTTCAGTGTAAGTAGAATCTCAAACAAAGAAGAGATTTCTACCTCAGTAGAGGTACTACTGATTGTGGTAGTGGATGGGTTTGGAAAAATCTTGGTTAATGTGCTCAGGATGAGCAACCTCTACAGTTTATGCAGGCTGTGGCTGTCCTTTTGCTTTTCTCCATCTGGGCCTCTGGAGTGCTCACTGTGGCTCAGGTCCTACATCCTGTAATGAGATAGAGCAATGGACATCTTCCCCGAGCACATCAGATGCAAATGGCACTGTCTTTAATGTGGGTGGAAGTAATTTTCAAACATTTCTATTCCCAGTTAGTTGAGTCCAGAGGGCATTATGAAATCTGTCCTGATTGTGCAAATTTGTTTTACACTAACTGGTTCCATAATTCATCTGAACTGTCTTGGAATGTTTTTAATAAATATTAAAATAATTATTACTTGAATTCCAGAGATCAATTCTCAAACAGCTTGGTCTTTGTGTCTTTCACAGCACAACAAATCTAACAAATAAAGCAGAGAATCTGTGGGACAGTTACTCAGTCAAAGTAGTGGGGAAGTCACAACACGCATACAAGGCCCTTTCATCTGCCCTGTGATGTTTTTAAGCTTCTGGAAACTTGCTTCATTCCACTCAGAATACTTTTGGAGTTAGAGTTCAGACACTGAGGATGCTTTCAGACAGTACTCAGCAACCTACATAGCTGTCCTGAAGTGACAGAGAAAACTCTTTTTTCCCCCTTTCACCATTCCTAAGAGAATGAAGGCCAACCATCTCCTCTGCCAGACTTCTGCAGTTGCTCAGCGTTGTCTCTCATGCCTCTCTCCTCAGAGAAAAACAGCCAGAGAAAGAGGGTAGCTCTCACTTCAGTAAATCCACTGCTAGAGTTTTCATCCATTCTGATTGCACTTGATTTCTCTCCTACTTTTCTTCCCACTTGACCTCATGATTACCTCCTGACTGGCTCTTCCATTGGGGCATCTTCAAGAGGAGTGCCTTCAACCACAGAAATTACCTGAGACCAGAGCCTGTAAAACAGACAGGCCTCCCTTGCTCAAAAGGGAAGAACCTCATTCCACATATGCTGCATGGATGCTCTGAACCAGAGATTCACCACCATTTTTCTCTACTGAGCTTTGTACTTTGTATGATGCCTGATCTGGAAGGTGTTCTCTGAAAATGCATGTCAGGTCAGGCCTGGAAGCAGGGGGTAACACTTTGTTTGCAAATCCCAAAAGAGCTTAGATGTGATTTAGGTGCTTGGAGGCTCACACTGTTATGACCTTGGCAAGTTCATGGGCAATATTTAGGAATTTTTCTGGCAGGGAAACAGGCACCTCCAGGCATATGCAGCAGCTCAATGGGAATGCAAATGGTGGTTCTGAGAAATACAGTGGCAGGTAAGCGGTGCTAAATTTTTGTGAATCTAGTCCAAATCCACTGTATGTAAATAAGGATACTATCTGAAATGCTGGAACAGTGATCTGAAGGAAGTGTGGACTTGAAAAGAAAGAGGCTGATAAAGCCAGGAGAGATCCCAACTGAAGAGAATATAATCTGTTTATTGAGCTTGTCCAGTGAGGATTATGCAGCAATATTTAATCTTCTGGTAAAATCAGACCCTCTGCACTTGTAGACTGCCTTCAGTTACAGAGAAGGGTGGCTAGAATGTGGCTGTCAGAGTCAGTCGTGTCCTGAGGGTGAGCTGAACTTACACTGTTTATGTAAAAACACAAGTGGTTCTTTTCCTCCCTCCATACCTTGATGCATAGAATTGCTGCAAGCAGGGCAATTAATCTGGTCTGTGCCTGCTCATCAAATCTTTCTTGTGGTAAGAACATCTCTAGTCTTTTAAAGTGAAAATCATTTTCATTTTGGAGAAAATTGCCTTGTGTTTCAGATTTGGGGTTATCCTACAGAATAGGGTAGAGGCACCCTGCTGCAGACTGCTGCCCATTTGAAGGCCAGGAGCAGGGCCTCCTGCACTCACTTGGCCCCGGGCATGCAGATGGACGTGGGCAGCCAGAGCCCGTTGTGGGAGCTCAGCCCTGCTCAGCTCATCTCTCACAGCTGCATTGGTGCTGCCCTTACAACATCCTTTGGGCTACCACAGCTGGGCTGCCCTGAGAGCCCATTGTGTGTCTGTGACTTGCCTTCCCTCCTTCCCCCTTGCTGAGGCTTGGGGCAGAGAAGGGCACCCTTCTCAAAAGTCCTTCGAGTTTTGATTCATGCAGCCAGCATCTATTATAAGTCCCGTGGCAGCAATGTTACACTTTATTGTTAGCTGAATCTGGACAAAATACTATATCTTATCCATTACTAAAAGCTACACTGCCTTTACTGTTGTTAGCAAAAGATGTTTTTCTTCTTGGCCCGTCTTTTGCTTTGTGTGGCATCTACATTTTGATCTGGAGATCTTTTACCATGCAAATACATCTAACCTCATCAGAATGGTTCATGTTGGATGCAATATGTTTGTGCATTGGTATTCTGGAAGAAAGCAGATTTTCTCCATGATTTATAGTTGGATTCACCTCAACCCCAAGAATGTATGCTACTGTCGTTGCTTTTCTCTGCACACTCTAGAAGAAATACAGGGGAAGAGCAGACATAAACCAGATTTTTCCAACCAAGTCTTGACAGAACAATGGATGAAATGAGTCTCTTCAAGGTTTCTGTGTCATCAAATGTTACTGTTGACACTCTGAATGTAGCAATAGTTGTTACGCTAATTAGAGTGGTGTAGTTCTGGAAACAGGAACTATGAAAAGACTGTGTCTAGAAGGTACTAATAATCTTTTGATACCTGTATTTTTGCCATTCTTTATTATTATAATGAGAGTGTTAATGTGCGAGGGAGAAATCATGTGTGTCCTTAATAAAGAATGAAGCTGCACAGTTGTTATCATCTTAAGTACCATATTCATTTAAAATCAAGTAGGCAACTCAAAGGTTAAGAGGTTTAATGTTCCTGAACCGTACAATTGAAGTACTATAGTCCAGGTTATTGTTAGCAATTATTCAAAGTGCTTGGGGTTTTTTAATAGAAACTTCATTTTCCAGAAGAAAGTCCCCCTTAACTTTAGCCAGCATTGCAGTGTGACCATTCAACTGCACAAAGTACATCAGAAGATGCTGTCATGACATAATTTGCTCCCGACAGCTATTTATATGCTGTTCAATATCCACGCTCAAACTATCTTCAGTCTCTCTAAAGTTTTCATGCCACATATATTTCCAGTGAAAATGAGAACACTTAAGACGTTCTGTACTTAGACATTAATGTGATATTCCACATTCATTCTTCCCAACATAAGAAATATGCCATTTGTCTGCAGGTTTTCCAAGCACAAGAAACAGGCTTTACTAAAACTCCACTTACCCCATAAGCCTATGGGACTGTGTGAGAAGAAAACAAAAAGCACAGAATAAATGTTATGATGAAGGAGTACTGAAGGAAACCAAGTAATTGTGGGAAGAGAGGAAGCTTAGAGAGGAATTACAGATAGTTTAGGAGTGTGTTAAATTCAAAGCTGAACTCTACATATTAAGCACAGGCAACCATAAAAGCTAATTGATATAGATGTGGATGATTATAACATGGCGTTCACAATTAACGTTTCAAACTGGGCCCCCGTAGTGAACCAAGGGAGTGGCCTACTGCTGGAAAAAATGTGTATGAACCTGAATCTGCCCATAGAACTTGAGAAAATATTTTCAGGAATACTGCAAAACCTAGGAATTGCACCAGCAGAAGGGCGCCTGTTTACTAAAGGGCAAGATTCAGACTCTCTTGGCTACCTTTCATGTCTTTAATCCCTCCAGGATATTCTAGAAGCAACAAAACTGATGGATGTTTTGTATTACTTCTCTTCCACTTGATCAGTCACGGCTGTGTTGTTTTCTTTGGTCCCTTAATGGAAGCTTATTGCCAAACACATGTAATATGGGATGGCTGTTCCCAGTCAGGTTCTTAAACTCACAGCCCTCTACTTCAGTAGCTAATTTACAGTCTGGTGCCTACAGATCAAGACCTTTCAATTGTAACTTCAATCTGCTAACATGGACTGTAAGCTACAGCTTAGATTCAATTTAAGCAGCATCAGTCTGGGTCAGCTTTAGCTGAGTTTCTTCTTAAACCCTAGCAAAACACAGCTAGGGAGTGAATTCATTCCTGTTTAAGGATTCTCCCACAGCACAGAAAGACCACTAAGCCAAGCCGTATGGGCATAGTTTCTTGCCTTTATTGATATGCACAACATTCCAGTTTTACTTTATTAGTTCAGAAGTTTGAAGTTTCTTTAAACTTTGCTGTGATGTGTTTGAGTTCAAAGCAGTCTCTTCATATCAGTGTGCAACAATCTTTCCAGATCCCTTCGAACCCTTGTAAGAGAAGAAGTCACCAGTACCTTCTTGCACATTGTGCCCCTTAGGGAGAATCGACAGGCTTGATGACATCATTTGCTGGTCAACCAATCATGGAGTTTAGTGAACTGAGACAAAAATTTATCTCCATAGTACAGTTCCTTCACTTTTCAACAGAACAACATGTCTCAAAGTCAGCAGTTGAAGCCTCTTTGCTATTACACGAGGACACTATCTGATGAAGCTGAGATACTGTTCCTTCAGGATGGATAAAATAAAGTGCAAGGAAGAAAATGAGGCAGAGCCAGAATATGGAATGACAGACATCACCTTTACCAATGTTTTCCCTGATTTTCAGTTGCTTAAGTAATGGAGACATGTAGGAATCCATTAAAATGAGGTCCTGGCCTATCTGCTCAAGTAACCTAGGAAACCAGGGTGGCTCTCTAGGCTTTGACTGTCTCTAGCAAAGAGTTCCTTCAGGTTCTTGCATTGGCCCTGCTGAAGGTGACGGCTAGAGGTGCTGGACCCCAGCAGCATCACTCCAAGTAACAAGGGTCCATGATGATGAAGACCATGCTGGGGACATGTTCTTCTTTCAGTAAGTGTCACAAATCACCAGCATTAAAAAAAGAAAACCTGAAGGAGAAAATAGCTGCCCATGCTCGTCTAACTAGCTGGTTCCCCTGACCTCTGGCATGATCCCATCCTAGTCAGATTGACTCATAACCAGTTCTGCTCATCCAAGCCACAGCTGCGTCAAGGCGCAGTGAGAGCCAATCAGTCCCACCAACTTCATCTCCGTTTCATGACAGTTTAATCACTGAAGACTGTCTCTTTGTTGAAATATTTTCCCTTGGGGTTTTGGATAGCAGAATTATGTCAAGGCAAACAGAATCAAAAAGTGAAAAAGGCACTTGCTCTCATCCAAATTCTTTGGAGTTGATACAAAAACACCTCTTCTGTAATGTTTGCAGCAAGCATGCGTGCATGTCATGAGCCCTTAACCTCATGCAGTCATAGCTCACAATTCAGCTGAAATGGCTGCATTTTACATTCTTCATTTTATTGCCGTCAGTGATGACATAAGTTAGAGGATACAGCCTAGAAAATAGTCAGTCTCATCATACACGTCAGCTGAAGTAAAGAAAGGGTAACAGTCAGTGTGAACTGATGGCAAATATATTATTCCCTGGGCCAAATTCACTCTGGTGAAGATCAGGAATTACTGCTGAGGTATCCAGAGTTAAATTGCTCTGTAACCAGGGTGAGTGGGAACAGGGTCAGGGGAACAATTCCTATTCCATTGGTGTCTTTTCCAGGTTATAATTCTGAGTGCACACTGTCATATTTTCCTCATCATCATATTTTTGTACCATTTGATAGTATATTACTGATGTGGCTCTGGTTGCTCTGTTGAGATTAACGTAAAAAACTAAAATGGTGAGATAATAGGATTGAGTACAGAACACTGCTAATGTGGGACCTGAGTGTTTTTACCCTTCACTGAAAGAAGCATCCAGAGATGCTTGTTCGCAATTCACAGTTTTGTTAAAAATAGCTAATCAAATCAATATGATTAATATATACAAAAAATCTATCCTGTACAAAATTAACACTACTGTAAAGAAAACACTTTTTTCAGTGGTGTTACAAAAATTACATGTCGTTGTGCCTACCAAAGTTGTTTTAGCAGAGCGATGTTGTTAGCACTGGAACTAAGCCATGTTTTCATAGTCAAATGATAGGCCTTTTCTAAGGTCATGCCCACGCAGTACAAAGCCCACTAAGTGCTTCTTTGTAAAGGCTAAATGGAATTCACACTTCTACAGGCAATCATTTTATTATGATCATATGAGTATTCACAATGTAATTTTTAACATCTCGTAAATAAAGCAGGCCAGTATCTAAGGGCAATCATTATGTGTCAAATTGAAAAGCCTCTGATTTCTGGCTTTCACTTACAACATATAACATACCATACGAGAAAATTAACATTTGTTACCTTACTCTGGCCTTTCAATCATGTTTCTGGCTTACAGTTTTACATAAAAGAAAAATACACTTAAACATAATAGAAATCAAGGTATCACCTTTTCATAGCGAGAACTACCAACTCGCACATAACATTATGCGTTATATAAGGGATGTGGAACCTTTAAAGAAGGAACAGCGAAATGTCAGCGCCTGAATTGAGGATACTGCTCAGACTTCACTGGGTGTTTGGTCTTCAGCACCTGCCAGACAAATCTAGACCAAAGCATGGCCACTTTCATTATCCACCACAAGTGGATATTAACCCAATTGATAGATGACCCATGAAAATGTGTTTATAAGTAATTCTAGGCACGGTCTTGCCTCTAGCCATCATCAGGATCTTTCTGCAGCAGGTGGCTTTCAAGTCATTATAAACAGCCACCAACATCCTCCAAGAGTTTGTCTAAACCTCTTCTGAGTCATGAGTACCTCAGACCTCTGTGGCAGCCTGGGTGATGCCTTCCTGACTGTAGCCCCACAGGTATGGCAAAGGGCAGAGAACTGCCAGCAGGCTGGTATGTTTACATGGGCTTGTAGGACTGTCCAGCTTGACCTCAGTGACTTTTTTGTCATCTTCTTGTAAGGAACCCTGCTATGGAGAAATACCGTAAGATAGGTGCCTAACTGACTGGGTACCACACCGAGAGGAAAGTTTAGTGTTTCAACATTAAAATCCAAAGATATCTCAAATATGAAACTCCTGACAGGTTCTGTCTTATATACATTGGTGGTTTTTTCCATTTAGTGAGCTAGGTGATGAAATATAAAATATGCTTACTGCAGCTACAGATTCTACGATACTGCAGAGATTGCTGTCCAATTGGAGGACAGGCTGGAATCCAAATTGATCTGACAAGCTGAAGAAATTGGCTGAAAAAAATAAAAAGAAAATTGAATAGAGTCACATGCAAAGTATTAAATTTAGGTATCCATGATCAAGCAAAAGCACAAGATGGAATAAAATTGGTTAGGGAGCAGTTCAAAAGACAAGGCAGGCATTAAAATGGAGCACAGGCTGAGTGAGTCAACCCTGTTACACAGTGACAATGTCTGACTTCATGTTGGGTATCTGAACAGTGCTCCTCTTGGGGAGCACAACTTGCTGGGCATCTGCAGGCATCCTTCTGCTTTACAAAGCACTAGGGCAGCTTCAGGTGCAATGATGCACTTAAGTTTGGCTACGGCACATCAAGGAAAGTGAGGACCTCTCAGAGACATCCCAGAGGTAAACAATCCAAAAAGTCCTTTGAGGAACAACTGAAGAAATACCAAGGATTGGGCTAGGGACTCCAAAGGGGAAACACCATCAAATTCGTAAAAGGGCTTTGCCAAGAAGCAAAACATCTGATGACTGTTTGGTATCAAAAAGCACCAAACATGGTGTCATAACACTGTTATGGTGACAAAAAGCAGCAACATATTTTAATTGTAGCCAGAAAGACTCAGGCTAAGCACTTCAAGAAAAATCCTTCTAACACTGCAGATAGTGGAGCACTGAGGTTTGTTTGGCAAAGCAGTGAAGCAGCCGTTGCAATAAATCTTATGGACCAATTGGACAAACGTGTCTCAAGGACAGCATGGAAATGTTGGCCTTCTACGTCCCTTCCAGCCTTTTCTTTTGATTAGCTTGGATGTGAATCTTATCCATGAGGGCTTACTTGATATGGAGCCTTTGCAGGACATCTTCTCAAACTATCCTGGGAAAGCAGATCCAACAAGTAGGCAGCAGGGCTATTTCCAATATATCTAAAAAGGATGCAAAGCAGCTCTGAAGGACAGGAGCCTTGTCCTTAAATGGGCCCCTGGATTGGTTCATTTTTCAGGTTTGGCCCATCACTGGACATAAAAGCCAGCTTTTTAAAGGACTTTTGTGGTATCACGAATGAGAAAAAAACCCCTTTGCTTTCCCTTTATTTTTGAACACTGTAATTCATGAATCCTGCTACCACAGTCCACTGGCTCAAATCACATTGCATATATTAGTGCCATCTTCACATGAAAATTTTTATTATTTTGTGACTCAAAATAGTGTGAAACAATCATGCTTGTTTGTATCAGTGCATGCCAGTGAAAGTGGGGAGACATAATTTGTAGTGTCTCCATCACTGTTTTTACAAATCTCATGTTTCATGGCTGGGAAATGCAGAATTTATACAGATAAGTGGCAATGAACCGTAACTAAAAGATGAAAACATAGGTCCAGAGTCCTCAGCACCATGCATTAAGCGTCAATGGTACATTAAGTCTGACCCAGGAAGGGAAAGGTAGGGCCTGCCTTCTCAAAAGGGCTTACCATTTTAAAAGAATCTCACCATCTGAAAGGGATCTTCACAGCTAAATATGCCATTTTTCATTTTTCTGCACATACAGATCAAGGGAAGGCTGTGAGTCCATGACTCATAAATACTTCTTAATCTTATTTTCTTTGGGAAGTGCTAAGATCTGGTCTCCTTTGCTTTGCCTTCTTTTACTTATTTTTGAGCCCAAAGCCTCAGTTATTTAGAAAAGAGGAAAAGTTGCTTTGAAGTTAATTTTATATGTAGAAGTAAACCCTGACCATAAAAATGCTTTCAGAGGGTCACAGCACTGTCAGGAGACTGAGTTGTGTGAGTTGTGCTGATGTGTCCTAATGCTGGGGATAAGGCAAACTCCTTTCACCTTGATGTAAGATATTAAACTTACTCAACTTTTGTGGATGAAAAATTGTATCATGCAAAATATAATTTGTGAAGACTTTTTCCTTTGTTATTATCAGAATTCCTACACCCAAATTCTTCAAGGGTGCCTTTGAACTTGCATTTGCCATGAGTATGGCTTTGCATTCGTGATGTTACAGCTTAGACATCACATAGATGGTTTTATCACAATATCCTATATCTCATCCTATATCTCTGGATCTCACCAGATCCATTGCAGTCTGAGCTCTATTTTCCCATGAAGCTCTCCCTTTTGCTGTGCTCTCCTTGCAGCAGTGACCTCCAGGAGCTGCTCTGGCTTTGGTTGTGCCAGAGCAATGACAGCATCTCTGCCCCGACACTGCCAGTGGGAGAGCTGGATGCAACCAGGAGCTGTTTGGTTTCCTGAGGAAAAGAGAACACTTACAGAAAAAGAAAGCTGAAGGCAAAACCAGGCAGAGGGAGACGTGAGCCCTAGCAACCATCACAGCAAGCATGCTCTGGCCCTGGATGAAGGGCAGGTGAGAAAAGCAAATGAGCCCTGCTGTCTGGATGATGCCACACAAAACCATGGAGGATATACCCTTCAAAATTGACAAAAATAGCATTCAGAAGCAGAGCAATGGTAAGCTTTTTGGTGCAGAAAGTTAAAAATATGCTATATTAATATTTTATATATGTAAACATGTGTGCAATATGATCAAAATAGGCCAGTCTATGGCTGGTTCTAGTTCTATCACAGCTAGCATATGTGTGGATATATAGGTGGATATATAAAACTACACTCCAAAAGCGAGTTACTTGCACAAATATTGATGTCTTTTCATTACAGGCGACAAATGCAGAATCAGACACATAAATCACTCATAGCTGCTTCTATGAGGCTTGATCACTAAGACTTATTCTTACCTAATTTTTTACTTTAAAAATGCACGCTGTCTTCTTTGTGATGCATTTGTCACCATTTCAGTTTCCATCTTTTTGGGACATCCTTAATAGATCAGTGGAGATGCCACCAAAATTAAACTGAGTCATATTTCTTACCACAGTTTATAAAGAAAAATGTTTCATCTTACATGGCACAACTTAGAGCCTAACTGAAGAACAGCCTCAAACATTGGTCTTATGGTAAAGTAAAAGTTTTAAAAACAGTAATTTAATACAGTTACGATGCAAACGCATTTCTTAGGCCTCCATAATTTTCTGGCATTTCTCTGAGTTTAGTGAATACACATCAAGTGCTTGCACCCAGATCAGTGGCATGCCAGAAATGAAGCATGTCCAGTCCTATCTGGGCCAAGTCACCTGTCCACCTTTCCTTGGGAGTGCCAGTCTGAAGGTATTTCCCTAAAAACTCTCACTTCTGCCTTCAAGTCACCTTTTCCAACTAACCCAATACAGTGGAGAGAAGAGTGGGTTTCTGACAAAGTTTACTCTGCCTTATAAAGAAAGAAAACCTCGCAAAGCTCTCCTAAATAATGTTCATAAGCTTCCAAAGATCACGTTCACATTTTACCAACAAACAAGTGGCTATTAAAAAACAATGTTATCCACACACTCTATTCCCCCACAGCTCCCCACTTGCATCTCCCTGTTGGCTGGGTGCACCCATGCTCACCCACAGCTACACCACAACCTCTTCTCCTAAAGGTATGGTCCAGAATATTTATCCCTAAATGTGTCATTCATAGAAAGCTTTTACATTCCTTGTCAGACTCCCACAAGGTTAAAAGGATATTTGGCTGTATGGAAGGGATGAGGTGCAACAGGGCATCCAAGATGGCTCAAACCATTGGAGACAGGGAAGATCTTGGCATGTTCCCAATTTAAAGAGTCTCTTACAGGGATAGACCTTCCTCCTGAGATTGTCCAGGTGCTTTATCAGTGATGTAACCAAAAAAGCATCACAATTTAAATTCTATCAGTGAGTGAGAGTAGCAGGACCATGGCGAGGTGAGGGGATTGACACCTGCTTTGGGGTGAGAAATGCCACGTGGTGTGTCTGTGTCCACGTGGAGAAGGGCTGTGGTTTCTGAAGCTTCAGGTGGGCACACAGAGATAGTATGACTTGCACTAGGAAAGACTTTGATGTGTTGTAATTTGGTTGCCTTCAGCATGGAAATCCTTGTTATGGTGGTTCTGTATTTTCATTTGAAGGTGCATTAAACCACTTTATTTTTAAGATCTATCAGATAAATGGTAGAACAAACCTTTGAGCGAGCTGGTAATGCATGCTTTAGGTTACTTTATCTCTGGGAATGGGCCAAAGTGGTTTCTGTCTGTGTGCGTGTGCCTATGTAATTAGCCCACAAATTCAGACTCAGATAAAAATAACTAGGCAATGAATGTAAGTAATCAGGGCCATCATACACATCACTCCTAAAATGTGATTCCGTGCACTGAGAAAACCGGGACTGTAAAAAGTTAGAGAAATCTCAACTTTCATTTCACCCTGGACAATGCTGTGGGTGAACATAGATACTCCCTCACTTTAGTACCTTTCTAAAAAGGGCAGCAAAGCAGAAAAGCTGGACCCATTTCCATGCACGAGGAAGTGCCTAGGACACTAAAGCTGGTGGCAGAGTCCAGGCAGATGTTGAGAAGGGAGGCCATGGGTTGCAGGGGTTGCAGAGGTTGCAGGTTTGGAAGCATCTTGCTGCCATGGAGGACCCAGCAGGGCGTGTGACAGCTCACACCTCCTATCCCAGGCTCACCAGCAAAAAGCTCAAGAAAGGCCAAGCTCAGGTCATCTGCTGACAGAGAAAACTTTCATATCCCATCTGTCTGGAATGCACAGCTGAGAGTCTGGGCACACTCATGCATTTGGCCACCCCTCCCAAGAACTTCAGAGACATCTTTGCCCCATGGGCAGCTTCAGGGCTTGCACCTCACGTAGTGCCTTCAATATGTGGACATTCCTTCCTGCAGTTTTGTGCATGCAGAGCAGCCTCCAGGAACCACCACCCAACATTCTTTTTCCTTCCCTGCAACATAGCATGGCTGTGGCCTGAGGTGCCTCCACAGTACTGATAGAAAGCTTGTGTAAACAGGTCTTCAGCTGTCCTTCTCTTGTCACCTCACAGGAACCAGGACACACTGTGGCAGTGCAGACTCCTGCTGCCACCAGTAGCCCTTGCTGCCACTGGAGTTGTACTGGCATCAGTAATGATGGAAAAATTCAAGAGCCAACTCTGGAGGGCAGTCTCCCAAGATACTTTCTACTGATACTTTCCCAGAATGAGGTCAGAGGAGCTGTAAGCAGCTTCTGTTGGCATATCGGGGCAATCTCACATGCTGTAGGGAGATGCAAGGGAATGGAAATACATGGAAACATGATGCTATCAGAAAGAACTATAGCTGTAAAATTTAACAGTGATTTGAGAAGCTAAGAACACCCACCATGAGTCACAAAATAAAACAGAAATGTGTGGGAACTGTAAATCTTTCTGAGCACAATTGGTGTAAACTCTTGTTAAGTTTTATCACAAAGAAGGACAAACATCATAGAAATTACAAACACCACTTTACTGTTCCTAGCCTTGTCTCTTCTCCAAACAGTAGTCTGGAGCCCACCAGGGAAAGAACACTTTATCTTTCCTCACTGCCTCTAGCTCCACTATTTTTATCCTCTTCACCTTGTTCTGCACAGAGAGGCAACCCTTCTTTTTGAATCCCAAGAGGAAAGGCACAAAACTTGCAAGATAGATAACTGTTAATACAGTAAGGGGTAGGAAACTGGGAGTTACAAAACCCAGTGCCTTATCCCATGATGGGGAGCCCACAATGGTGAGATGGGCTCTGGTGAGACTGTGCAGCTCTACGTTTCCATGCACTTTGACACTGGGCAGCTCATGGTACAGGTTCATTTGCCTCTCATGGGAAGAAAGGCTGAGTTCCAGACCAGCTGGGTGAATCCCTGACCAAGCTGGTTTTCCACTTATCCCATGTTTCTACAGCAGAGTGATTGCTGACATCAGGAATATCAGAGAAGTCTCAGCAGAGCAGCCCTGTTCTGCTGCCTGGAGAAAGCGCCAAGCACAGAGAGGCTGACCCAGCCTTTCCGAGTCAAACCCCTCCATTACTTCCTGTGGGTCACATGCCACACTGAGTAGCAGGGTACAGCAGATCTTGTGGGAGGATGGGACTGTGCATGACCTATGGGCTGTTCAAGGGTGGCTTCAGCCCCAGAGAGTGGATGGGAATAGTGCTGAAATCCTTTTGCATCATTTGCCCTGTAACAGCCCAGCTGTATATCATTTTCCTATGGAGGAAGAATAAATAGATGGCACTACTCAAAAACATCCCAGAATTTTGAGAGACATTCAGTTCCAGGCTTTGAAACACAATCCACTTAATCAAGCATTTTCCACTGGAATGACACTGAGTCAGTCCAGTAGTTCTTGAGGTTTACACTCAACTGTAGTTTTGCTTGGAATGTGAACATCACTAATAATGAAATGGACATCCCCAGCTAATATTTGAAAGGGAGAAAATAGCTTGGTTTTCCCTCTAATTAATACCTTTGAGCTCCTGCATGGAAGGGGAAGGCAGGTTGTAAAAAAGAAATTAGTACTCTCCCTCCTTTTCTCCCTGCCATCACCAACATTCTCACTCCCCAGTGCCAACAGCATGCCACAGCATTTTTATACTCAGTCACCTGCTTCAGGAAGCAGCCACTGCACTTCCCATACATACAGCTATGTATACCTTCATTTATGAGGTGTGACATGGGATGTGGATTTGTATCCTGACACAAAGGTGTTGAGGGTCTCCATGTGTACTTAACACCGTGCACTTACCATCCACTTACCACTCATTCAGGTGAGCAGGGAATGGAGTAATTTGATTCCCAGTACGACCAGCACTGCCAGGCAATGCTGGAGCACTTCTGATCACTTGTTTGCAGAGCCTTGCACAGTGTTCAGGACCCCAGGCAAGGCCATGGAGCAGTGGCCCCCTGTGTGCAGGGTGATGGGATGTGCTGTACGTGTGATGTTGGGTCCTCTGTACCCAGGCCCATGGACACAGTGCACCCCAGTCTGTGTGACAGGGGGGCACAGGAGCTGCTGGCCAGGGAGGATCTCTTACTGGTGAGTGCCTGAACAGTACCCCCTGGGCTCATGCCTCAACACGTCACTGACTGCCCATGAGAAAGTAGCTTGCCCCCTTCTCTCACTATTGAGTGTTCTGCCAGCATGCAACTTAGTAATGCTAACTGAGCCAAGATTTCAGCTGTTTATGGACACACAGGTTTTATCAGGTTCTTAGGTTATTACTGATGTCACCAGCTTTGCTGACTATAGGTTGTTCAAGAAGCCTTATTGATTTATTGATGGAATAATAGTTGACCATTTTAAATGGTAAATATGATCAAGGCTTAATATCAGAATGACAATAGAGATATGTTATTGTTCATTGCATTGTAATTTAAGTAACAAGATTTCATCTACCCATCTTTTGAGTATTTTTGAAACAGAAATATTGACAGAAAGCTAAGTATTCTCAAATGCAACAAATTTGCCCAAAATATCTTATGTACAGTTTACATGTAATTTCACAGTCAACTGCAAGCTGACTCCAAATCAATAATCTGTTTTCAACCTGTGTTTGCAGATGCCATATGAACTAGTAGCTAAAGGAGACAAGGATGTATTGATGACATTTTACAAGTCCCTGGTGAGAATTTATCTCATACGCTGTGTATCACTTTGGGGTTCCCCTTTTCATGAAGGAACTTGAGTTGGTGCCCACAACCAAGCAGAGTAGAATCAATGACCCTGGAATTACCTTTCCAGTCCTGTTGTCCTGTGTGCCAACTGGCATATGAGAATGAGCTGAATTGATTTTTTTTTTCACAACTATTCAAACAATTGCAAGAGCACAACCTCGCTTCAAAGCATATGCTAGATTTAGCTGCAACTATAGGGCATCTCATTTGGGTCAAAATTACTGACTGGCATGTAGACAAGGACACAGCTGTGTTTCTGGCATCTGTCACAGTGGCATTTGAAAATGCATTGCACTTGGGTCTTGGTGAGGTGATTTCTCAGCTCCACTGAATCACGGGTAGTTCTACCGTTAGTTTTAATGCGAGATCATCACTTCTAGAATTAGTTGAAATCAGTGCTATTGTCCGTATTTGCAATGACATTGTTGAGATCAGAATCTGGTCCTTGTTCTCCTTTTTGGTGAACAAATATATTTAGAAGCAGAATCTTAAATTCCTCTAAAAGTTTGTAAAACTCACATCTCCAGGCCCTTCAGCAACACCAGATTCTCTGTTTAGCATCCCAGCACTCCCAATGAAGATTTCACTTGGAAGCCTTCTGCCTGAGATCCTCCCCTGAAAGGTTTATTCCCATTAAGGATGGAGTGCATGGAGTGACCCAGGGTGGAGCAAGCTGCCTTGTGCTGTTTGGTCCATGGTAACCTCCATCCCTGCATATCAAATGTACTGGTTCCTGTCAGTGTGCTGAGGGAGGCAGCAGTTTTGCAAAGCAGCTACTGAGAGGCAGCTTGCCAGGAGGGATGCAAGGCATGGAAGACACAGGCTCCCAAGGATGCCAGAAGCTTAGGACCCAAAATAACCACACAGAGTTGCTTATGTCTGTGTCTGGCCTTGCTGGTTTTACTCTTTCAGGGGCTCTTGGGCACGATGGTGTTTGTAGCATATAGCCCTAAGCATCTCACCCAGTGACCGATGTGTGGTACCAGCTGTCATGGCTGTTTTGGCAATGTCTCCCCAGAGCACCTACAGCAGGCTACGGCTGCCAGGGATTCTTCCCTCCTTGGGCACTGCACAGCAGAGCCTGCTTGCCTTGCTTCACCCCCTGCACTGCGTGCCTCGGATTGCGCTGTGTGCGTACCCACGCACACACATCCCTTCTCCCCTTTCACCTCCTCCCCTCGGGTCCAAATGGATCCATGAGTCATTGAGGGAAGTGCACCTGATGACCTCACAGCCATAGAACCAAACATGAAGCATCAAAAAGCAACCTCATATGGGAGCTGGGGACCAAGCTAGCTAAAGCCTAACCGGTCAGATATTCATATCTGGGGTTTTATCCACTTTCACATTTTCCAAGCAGTAGTGGTTCTTCGCTGTAAGAGTTCAACAGCTGTTCAGACTTTGAAGAGGTACATAAAAATTTACAACTGGGACATTATGTGATATGTCTGACTGAACAAAATGCAAACAGCTGAATAGTCATAAGAGAGATGGAAAAGTTATTTAAAGCTTAAAAGTTGCTTTTAATCTACAGATGTATCTGGCATTGATTGGAATAGAAAAGTTTAATATGATCACAAAGCAGAAGCACGAACTTTTGCTATTGGTGCTGTTTGGGCATTATTCAAAGGGATCGAGAAAGTTATTAAGGAAAAATTAAATTGTCATAAATACCAACAATATTTTGGTGTCCATGTGAGGATGCATGTTGGTGTATTTAAATTGATCAAGATTTTCTTCAGTGTTTTCTGAGGCAGGAAAAGCATTTCTTTCCATTTGTATGCCTTTTAAAGTAATGCTAGAAATTATTTTTAATAACACAAATACTAACCTGTATGAGAGCAGAGCTCTTGTGGTGCATTTGAGGGCAGTAAATCCTATTTTCTACCAAGATTAACAGGTTTTGCAGGCTGAACGTGCCTGAAGGCAGCTGTACTCTACACACCCAATTTTTTACAAAACACAGCAGGACAGGTTCATGTCTGGTGTAATCCCTTTGCCTCCAGAACATTTCAGTCTTGGCAAATTGGTCTTAGAAACAAGCATATGCTCCAGCTTTCCACTCAGGGCAGGTTTTTCTTCTATCCCCCCTAGACCAGATCCACTTCCTGGGCTTGGACCTTTCCTTCACAGGGGCAGGACACTACAAGGTCACCTTTGTGCAGTCCAAGCAAGAAAAATAATACTAATCTTTCAGTGGAGAAATAGTGCAAAAATCAGAGATGGACAGGACATCATGATGGACAGGACAACAGACCTCATTCTCAGGCCCGGTATGGAATTGGTTTGGGCTGGAACCTCACCAAACAATCCTTTTGCTTCCTTGGAAAGTCCTTGGAGATCCAACACCTTTCCACTCATGCAGGTGATCTCTTGTGCATCATGGGATGGTGTGAGCCAGACCAGGAGCTTCACACTACTTTAGTGTGGTGGCCTCAGGTTTGGATTCAGTTTGGGATTTGGAGCAACAGCTATCAGCTCATCCACATGAAAATGTGGCCAAGTTTGCTGCTGTTTCCCTGTGTTGCAGCAGCCGTTGTTCATGGCTGTGCATCCACCTCACTACTGCTACACCCATGCAAAGTGTGCCTCACCACAGGAAACGAGCTGATCCAGTTAAAATTCTCCTCTCTCCCTGTCAACATGCAGAAATGAAGATAGAAACTGCTGCCTCCGTGTTGCTCAACACGCCGGGCATTTGAAAGGGCTTTTAGGTGAATGTGGAGCCAAAGTGTCTGTCTCCGCCCACTCTCCTTCTGCCAAAGAGGTAAGAGGTAAAAAAACCCCATAACTAGTGTCCCTGTCATTGTTCTCTGATTTCAGTGGGTTGCTGGAAATGTGTGTGTTTAGCAGAATTTCTGCGATAAAGCACCTCCCTATTTTGGAGGGGAAGAAGTTCTTTTCTGTGTGTGCAATTGACTCAGAGACATGTTAGTCCTGCAGGAAGAGTTGCAGGATTAACTCTGAATACTTTCAGATTCAGTGATGAAAAAGGACACACCAACATGAGGATTTGGGGAGGCTCAGTATGTCCTTCCTTCTTGCTTTTTACACACCTAGAAGCTGGGCATGAATGACAGATTGCAGCTTCAGTCCTGGAAATAGTCTCTTCAGGCTTAATCCAAAGAGCAACAATGACATCATGAAACATGGTTCTGCTCCACTGAAAAACCAAGCAGCTGGCTGCAGGTGTGACTGCAGTCAGACTCTAATGGTCAAATTCACAGCAGAGAGAGGTTTCACTGTGGTCAGTTGAAGCTGCCAGAGACAGAGGCACTGTAAAGCAGTGTCCTTCTCCAAGGCAGTAGCTCACCCTCCTGTACAGGTGCATGATTCAGAAATGAGGCAGTGACTTGGATGGGGCACACGTCTGTTTTTGGTGACAAGGAAGGTAGAGGAAATGCTGATGGCATCAGCCTAGCATTCTCTGAGGAAAGACCTAAACACCAGAGCTTCCTCAACCTGAGAAGATTTAGAGCTCAAACCCAGTGTAAGCTCTCCAGAGCATCTAAAGCATCTCAGGAGAATATCACTTGAACAGTAATTAAGCTCCATAGTGTGCTAACTTGGACATTATCCCTAATCTCCACTTTGTAACCTGTAAGTACTTAGTAATTCATTCTGCACACATTCAGAAATTACAGATCAAAGCCGTGGTTCTCAGACTGCCCAGCACCAAACCAGATCTTTTTGGGAGGGATGATAAGAGATGGAGTTGTAATGGGGCAAAGAATCCAATGGCACAGAGTGCATTTCTTTCACTCAAAAAGCCGATAAAAACATTTGTCTCTACATCTGATTCACAAAGGCACTTCTGATACAAATAAGTTACAGTAATTACAAGATAAAGTATTTCACAGTGGAACCAGAGAAAGAAAAAAGTCTGAAAGGCAGCTGTTGCTCTGCTTGATCAGTGTGGTTGCTACAGAATTTCTCCTCTAAACCTTCCAGTAGAACATCCACACCTACACACATACTTGGCATGAAACACTCCTGTGAAAGCATTACCTCTGTAGAGGAGAAGAGGTAGGTATGACTTTCTCCTTCAGAGTCTCAAACGAAGAACAGTATATACCAATCAGAGAACTCTTAGTTACTTTTTTTTTCTAAGTAATTCCCTCAGCTTGGCTTTTGAATTAAGAAGTATCTTACACTCCATCCTTAGGAAGCATCTTTCTGTTCTTCAAGTCACTGGAAGAAAATAATTTTCCACCAGCTACCAAATCTGTGGAAAACATAGAACTCGTCCTATCTCAAAATGAGTTTCATTTCAAGGAAAGTAACCAGTGTACTTCCAAAAAATAAAGAGCACATCCTGAAGGTTTTTATAAGTTGCATTAGATGTAGTTAAGAGGCTAATAGTATAACTACATACAACAAAGTGGGTATGTTGCAACACTTACATTTCTTGAGTAGACTGGGGTTTGTACCCCTCTGTAAGGTCCCCACAGCTGACACATGAGAGGGACTGAGTGTCACAAATCTAAGGCTGCAGTGCTGTCCTTCCAAGGTCCTGTGGCACCTGTAGGTCTTTACAGGCAATGGGAAACCAAATGTCTTTAGCTAAACTTTGGCAACATCAGCTGAGGGTTTACCTGTCTCACTGTAGAATATGCAACATTTTCAATGACCTTGCATTGACAGAAAACTGTCACATTACTTTAGACTCCAGTTTGAGTTGCATCATTCCCGCGGCATCAATGCGATGTCGGTAGCTCACGGTGGAGGATGGCTCATCCTGGCTTTGGACACAGCCATATTTGGAGGCCTTTCCTGCTGAGGGCTGTCTTCCTCCTCGGGAGAGTTTTGCATTTTCCTTCAAAATACAAATTTCATTGGGAAAGGGAAGGAATGGTATCTGATTTATGAAATTATGAACCAATTAGAGTGGGCAATATTTTTTCACCAAGACTCTGCTAGATGAAAAATGCAGATTTGTCAGCACTAAAACTTTCCAGGAATGTTCCACTTCACCAACTTATTTTCACATATAAAACTGAGGAGAAATTCCCTCAAAATGAAAATCTTTTTCTTTAATATTTTCAAAAATAAAAACTTGGTGTTTCTTTCCAAAAGCACCTTTTTATTTTGAGATGCTTTCAGGTTACTTTGAAATAAAATTGAAAACATTTTTTAAAATCTCAGTTTCAAAATAAAACAGTTCATTTGGGTATCAAACAGAATATTTCATTTAAGTGGTCAGAAAGGCTTTTTATTCTTTGGAGCTGATGACGAATCAGAAAAATTCTTTCTTTCTGTGACTCTGATATATGCTGTTTTGAAGCTGCTTTGATATCTGATATTTATTACTTAATCTCATTTGTGCCTCAGCATTACTGGCTATAGCAGCTCCATCCTTGCCTGACATTAGATGTTTAAATGCTGTGGCCCTGAACAGTGCTGGAATGGAAGACTACTTAGGGATCATGAGTACTGTTGACATAAACCAAGAAATTATGATGGGACAGCTGACCTGGTAGATCCTATTGATCACTGACAGTCGAATAAATAACATGTCCAAGTCACAGAAATTTATGTCCAAATAACAGGGACATAAATAAATATAATAATGGTGAATTTTAATTATAGAAGAATTTGAATGTACGAGAAAAATCAACTCAAAAGAAATTGAGAGATCTCATGGCATTAAGATTTGCTTTGAATCTTTTTTAAATTGGATCTGAAAGCTGACGAAGTTGTTGTCATGTTTTCAATCACTAATAAAAGTAATCTTGAGACAAAACTGATCTGAATATAGGTATTTACTTTTAGAAAATAACATATGTTAGTGCTTGAGTACGCTGACTTGTGACTACAGGAAAGCTGCCACTCATCTGCATTTTATGAGTACATCTCTTTTTTTTGTGCAAACACTAGGGAATGTTGTTCTTTGTGTGGCTGGTTTTCAATATGTTAAGAAAAATACTTTTTTTTGGAAAAGAAAAGAAACTTTTTGCCACCAGAAACCCAGAATTATCACATTAGGACCACCCTGGCTGGCTTCTCTGTGGAGTTCTACCTTCAAGGGAGTAGTATGGACACAGAAAGTTATGTTTAAACTGAGAAGGCTATATAGGTTTGTACTGGAGATTTTGTTTCTCTATTTGGTTTTAATAGAGCAGTCATTATAAATTAATGAAGTATACAGACTTTACTCTTACTGTTTAGAGAACTATTATCTCCATTTGCAGAAAGAAAAAGTGAGTTTGCCCCAAGGATAAAGCAACTTCCCAAGGTCTAAATGTTAGGAAAGGTAACCAAGGCCTGAACTTCCAGTGTGCTGTGACAGCCACAAGCCTGCTCTTTCTGGCAAGGCCTGACACAGGCATCAGACCTGGAAATCTGCCTCTTTCTCCTTATTTTTTTTCTGTGGGCAGGGCAACCCACAAGAGTGACCAGCCATGAAATTCCTAGGCAGTTCTAGGTTTGGATCCTGAAACTAACCTCAACTAAGTTTCACAGTTTTGATTCAAGCATTTATTGCAGGGTTATTTATACTTAGACAATGAAATCCGAGCATGTACCAGCTGAGTCTTTGAACTGCATCCCTTCTTAGCGGTCTAGTCATCTTTCCACAGTAAATATGTTAGGTACAGTGATCACTGATAGAATGGGTTCAGCCAATTCCACATGGAAAATACTTTATGTTGAGACATTGAGAAGCGTAACACTTTTAACTTCAGCAGGGCACACCTTTGGAAACAGGCTTTAATCCCAGCTATGATGACAAGATGAGTCTGTGTTTCAAGTGGTACAAATAGTGGTTTCAAGTCCTCATGCCAAATTTTCAAGGTCAGATGTCTATACAGGCAGCTGAACAAATGGTGTCAAAGAAAATATGCACAGAGAGGACAGGCAAGAAGAAAAATTTTCTGCAGTTTACTCCTACTTGGTTTTCACTACTCAGATGGCTCTAACAACCTTCTCTCCACCTCTCCATCTTTACAGGATATCAGTTTATTCTCTGAAAGTCTGCCAAAATGCTTTGGTGTACCGTTGGGGTCCTACAAGACGGTCAGCTCCTTCTGGAAAAGAAGCCATATTTTGGATGCATTTTCATCCCACATCTCCAGACTGCTCCATCCAAATGCAGATCCCACATTGCTCTGTCTGTGCTTGAGCTTTTAGCAGTGCTACAGCATGCCCAGGTATGCACTTCAGAATGACCAAACATATAAGGGAAGAAGACCTGAAGGGTCATCCAGATCACCTGCTGACAAAGCTGGAGTTTTCTTGGATACCTTATCCCTGCAGATTAGGCAGCACTGATCAGGTGCTATGGGAAACCAGGAGGTCAGACAAAAAACTCATGATTTGGAAATCTTACTGGATTCCTCTGCATTGCTGTGAATACTGCCTGTTTCAAGATATCTGGTAAATATTTTTGTCATTGTAAGTAATGATCTGCAAGAAGAAAAGGAAAAAGACAAACAAAGGGAAGCCTCATCCAGAAGGAGGTGGCCGTGTCCTGCCCTTCCAATTTCCTCACAGGCAAATTGTGCTGGCTCTGCTTTGTGAAGAGATTTTTTGAAACTTCACATCCAAAATCTGACGGTTTCTTTACAGTATTGTTCATACAATGATCATCTGGAAATGCTCTAAAGTTTTAGTTGTGCCCCCCAAAAAATACCAACCAGACTTTATTCTCAAATGTATCTTTTGATTAAGAAAGCAACCATTACCACTAGCAGAAAAACAATTCAGTTAGATGGTAGCTATTTGAAAACAAAGTTTTGCTCCAAGTTTTTCCTGAACAAAATCAGGTCACACAAACAGGAATCTCTGCACCTGGTACAGCTTTCCCACACAGAGCATTCAAAGACTTTACAGAGGATACAGCTACTGGACTTGTCCAAGCTGAACATGAATCCCAGTCCTTCGGTGAGCCAGACCACCAAGCAATCTGCTGTCCTTCATCTGCAAGAGGCAGGAAGGTGAGGAAATAGCAATTTACTTCTGTCACCTTCAAGAGGTAAGTTCTGCTCTCTCTGATCACTGGACATTAAGACTCATTCGTGTCCATGTGGAGTCACTGCTTATCTTGCAGGGCTGCTTGGCCTGGTGGTCCCTTCGGAACAGTCCACCTGCGCTATGCTTTTGTCACTTCTTTTTTTTTAAAAACTTTCTTTCTTCTTTTTTCCTCTTAGATTTTGCAGCAATAATTGAGCCCCTTTGGTTTGTCTCTGAGGAGGGGAAACTCAATGACTGATAATTACCTTGCATGCCATTTAATGAAATTGAAGGAGCACAGTAACATCCATAATCTATCTCTTCAAGCTTGTTAAGCCCTAGTTGTGCATATTTCCAAGTGCTAATATTCAGACATAAATGGAAAAAGGTTAAAAGGATTCAGTGAATTTGTAACAAATGTGCCCTTTGTGTATATGAATTCTGAGTTGTCTCTACTGGACATGGTGTGTTGGTTAATCTTGCTATGAATACCAAAATTACCTCCCTGTTAGCAGGACTCATTGCTGTTATTACCGTAGCCCAGGGAAAAGGGCATTGACTTAGGTGCTAAGAGATTCAGTTTCTCATCACATCACCACTACTGTCCTGCCATTTGTCATAGGACAAATTCCTGCATCTATTTATTTCTGTTTTCATTCCCAGCTGGTGCTGTCTTGTGTATCTAGAGTTGAAGCTCTTTGGGACAGAGACCTCCTTATAGACTCAGTGTCAGATCTCAGTTAATTTCTTAATGAAGTAGTAACAAATGACAAGCAGGTAAATGTTAAATGAAGAGAAGTTCCATCTAAAATTAATGAACAACTTAAAAATTGAGCATACTTGGTATGAAATTTAAACCAGCTTTATCAACTACAGTTTCAGTAGCCTTAGATTATCTGGTGCAGGAGGTGATGCGTTCTGCAGAAGCTTCTCCTATGTTTTAAATACAGAGCCTTTTAATAAATAAGCACTGAACAAAAGCAAGACAGCTGATCCCATGCCTTTCCAGCTTTACCTTGCTTCCAGTTAGCCTGCTTTTGCCGTGTCACTTTCCACATAGATTTTTGCACTGAAAATGAAGAACTCAAAAGGAGAAGTTATTATAGAGGAAGCTTGAGAGGTGATCAGAGATTACCTGGAGTGAAGGCATATGAGTTCTGCAGCTGAACTGAGAGCAAATGATCAAAAAGAAAAGAAAAAAAAAAAAAAAAAAGGAAGTGGGGAGTAGAAGAGAAGAGAGGCAGCACTTTATTTATTAAGTGCCATCAATGTTTAAGGCATAAGGTAGAAATTCCTGAACAAAGTAATTCACAGTTTAAGAGTAAAATTGTACCTTTAAGAGGGAAAAAAAGCCCACACTGAGGCCAAGAAACCACTTACAGAGATTTCTCAGAATGTTTTCCAGCAACACCGGGGTCTGCTTCCCTCCCACCGCTCTGGCAGGAAAGGAGTTTGTCTCCATAAATCACACCTCCCTTAGAGACCAGTGTCACCCTCATGGGTATCCTGTGTTTCCCCTGTGGCTGCTGTTCAACCACCAGAGCTGTGTGTCTGCCACACTACATGCTCAGGAAAGAATAAACAGCACGAAAAATGTAAAAAACAAAACACTGCCAACTTAGTGAAGGAGCATGTTGCGATTTAACAGCAACTAAGCCCCACACGGCTGCTCACTCTCTCCCCCTCACGTCATCCCTCGATGGTATGGGGAACAGGATCAGAAGGGTAAAAGTGAAAAAAACCCTGGGCTGAGATAAAGATAGTTTAATGAGTAAAGCAAAAGCTGCACATGCAAGCAGAGCAAAACAAGGAATTAATTCACTTCTTCCTGTGGGCAGGCAAGTGTTCAGCCACCCCCAGGAAAGCAGGACTCCTTACATGTAACGATGACTTAGGAAGACAAACATCGTCACTCCAAACCTCCCTCCCTTCCATCTTCTTCCCTCCAGCTTTATATGCTGAGCATGACACTGTATGTTGGGGGGTATCCCTTGGGTCAGCTGTCCTGGCCATGTCTCCTCCCAACTCCTTATGCACTCACAGCCCACTTGCTGGTGTGATGGGGTGAGAAGCAGGAAAGGCCTTCACTCTGTGCAAGCCCTGCTCAGCAATAGTTAAAACATCCTTGAATTATCAACACTGTTTTCCAGCACAAATCCAAAACACAGCCCTGTACTAGCTACTATGAAGAAAATTAACTCTATCCCAGCCAAAACCACGACACTCTCCATCCCTTATTCCATACCATTTACATCATGGTCCCTCACCTTCCAATACATCCTCACTAAGCCCCACCCCCCTTCCCATCCTTTGATGGAATATACAGATATCATTCCCTTAGTCTATGGACCATCCCTGTACTATATGTTGGTAAAACGCCCATAAAGTGTCCACAAAATGTCCATTGAGTTAATTTCATCCATGACTTTGGGTTCCATCTGCCATGGGGGTCACTGAGGACAGGAGAGGCAGTGTTTTGTTAGCATGTGTCATTGGGCACCAAAACCAGCTCAGGTGAGCTCACTGCTGCACTTGCACGGCTTCTCCTAAGGCTTGTCCTCCACTTCTTTATGTGGTTCTTGCTATAGTAATTCCTATAACGTATAATTCAAATCATGGGTGACAACAGCTTTAGAGTATATCCATTACAACTTTTATCCCTGGTCCCTTGGTGCCAGTTTATAAGTTTTAACATGATGAACTCTTCCCCTTGCTTTCAGCCTGGCTAACAACCTTAAAAGCTCCCTCAGGAAGAGGACCAAGGCTAGTAAGTAGCAGGGTGTGCAAGCATAAGGACTACTGAAGAATCCCCATCATCTCTAGCTAAGCAGTCTTCTCTCCAGCTGGGTCTGTCATGTTTTCATCAGAAGATATCTATTGTTTTATACAGTGTTTCTTTTGGTTTTCTTGGATTTTTTTTGTGTTTGTGTGTCTGTAGCTGATGAAGTTTGGTCATTGCTGACCTTTCCTCAAGTATCTATGGCAAATTACAACAGGCACCTGTCTTAGCTATTGCATCACAATGGCACTTACATCATGTGAACACTTCATGATCCCATCTTAGCATGCCTCAATAGCTAAGGGTTTCTCTGAAGTACAACAATTTATGTGATGGGACAAAGTATATGAAAGACCTTGTATTCCAGCAAGCTGCTCTGTACTAATATCTTGACATCTATAAAACCAGAAACAACAACAACAAACAGGGTAATCCTCTCTTTCGGATGTAAGGTGGAAATATGACATGTAAAACTCTCTGAATTCCCAATGTCATTCTTGAGCACAGAGCCTGTGTGAGGCACAGAACCCTAGCCTCTCCCTCCTCGGCACCTCTTCATGCTCGTTGGTATTTCACATGTGCTGGTGGTGAAGAACTGACTTTTGTTATCATCCAGAAGCACTATCATGTGTGGTTTGGAAACAGAAGGAGGAAATAACAGAAAACCACAGCTCCCTAAGTAAGAAAGCTGCAGAAAGGTAGTGAGCCCTCCAGACAGAGTTCTTGGAAGCTTGTTCTACCACTGAAAGGAGATAAAATCTAGCTGAGGACAATCATATTTGGCCTTACATGACCCCTGCTTTTAGAGTAAGAATCAGAAAGAAATATGTGGCCTTGCAAGCACAGAAAGGTATTAAAGTCATCCACCTTAGAAAGGGCCATTAGGTTAAAAGGTCACTGATTGGAGGTGTTTGTTTCCTGTACCCATAATTTTCATACCAGGAAATGTAAGACTTTTTGTTGCCTTTTCGGAAAATACCAAGGCTATAATATCGAACATGTCAGAGTACGAAACAAAAAGAAAATAAGAATTCGCTTCTGGCTTACAGCTGTTGTCCCAATAGTTATATATGCACCAATAAAGTATTACAATTGTCCAGAGAGACTTATTTGCCAAGCCACAAGCACATCAGGCTGCAGAAATAAACAAGGGCCAAGAGAAAAAAGTCCTGTTGGAAACCAAGTATGCTATTGCCAATCTTGTGATACTGTAAAATGCTACTCTCCCACCTCCAAACCATGAAACTAAGCATATATATATATACTAGATGTTTTTATTTGCCTTCTACAATCCCCAAAGATTCAAATGCACAATCTTCTCCCCACCATATTGAGGGCTTAGCACATTTCTTTTTAAACAAAAGCTGAGATTATCATGCAATTAAGTGGCTCTAGGCACTGAGCCTTAAAAAAATACCCTTTAGAAATTCCCTCTCAAACAATGAAAGATGGTGAGACTGCAGTGAGAGAGCTGACAGAGAAAAGGAGATCATGGCAAAGGCTAAGCTGAGAGTGGCCAAGCAGGGTTAGTGACTGTGTCAGCTAACCCACAAGTGGGGTCTGACCCAGGAGTCCAAGGAAGAAAGCAGCAAATACAGAAACTTCCAGCCTTGGTGTTTGGCTGCAGTTCTGCTGCTCTTGATCTGCAATTCCTCCGGGAAATCCCACTGAGATTTTTGGCTGGGACTTTGGAGCAACTGGAGAGGAAACTTCATCGAGCCCTCTGCCTGTTTGGAGAGCACTTTATAAGTTTATGCTGTGCTGACTGAACACTTCTGCTGTGCAAACACCAGCCATTAGACTTGTAGCTCATACACATGGCAGTCAAGGTTTGCAGAGGGGCTGCCAGAAGAGGACAGTCTGATGAGCAGGGGCACAAGGCAGCTCCTCTTGGCACAAGCTCCAGCAGCTCTGATTCTTTCGCTCTGCAGCTGAAAGTTGTGGTAGTATTCCAAAGGGTGGATGGAATCTGTTGTTTTCTCTCAGGAGAGTTACTAATCTTTTCAGCTACATAAATACACTTCTATTATTGTCTGAGTAAATTGCCTTAGAAAACTGTTTCTTCAGGAAAAAAGTTGAAATTTCTTAAAAGGAAAATGTCAGTATATTTTTCATAATTATTCTACTACTTTTTTTCTACCATTGTTTATGGTAAAATCTTGATAGTTAGGAATTAGCATATACACTCACGTTATCATATCTGCTTAAGAATCTGAGTTTACTCAATTCCAAATAAAAAGTGAGACTCATGCATCCCAATCTCCCTTGCTCCTATCCAAATCTCACCTTGATTTCTTCCCAAATCATTGTCTGCCTGCATTTGTTTGTCATCATAACAGTTCCAATTCTTGGGTGGCGAAGAGCTCTGAAAAGAAAAAGATTATACAACCCTAGCATCAGCATCGCACTTCAGTTCTCACATCCAGCCCTTCCCAGAAAGATTCCAGTTCAGCAGGATATTTATCCAAATGTTTAATTCTACACTCAGCAGTCTGCACTCACTCTGCTTTATGCTCCAGCATTAAGATGAAGGGGGTGCTATGGGAGTCAGCAAGGTAATGTTTAGCAGATTCAGATTTCAGGTGGTCTGAATCCCCCAAAAATGAGGGCAATGATGGAGCAGGGACCTGCTCTATTTTATACACAGTGTTAGGTGTTTGTAATGATACTACTGAAATTAAGAACTCTTTTAGTAAGTAAAACTAGACAGCCTTTTGAATAATGTCTTTTGTAAAAACAAAAGAAAGTATGCAACAGACATTATCTAGATGTAATTTCCTAACAAATCTACTCTGTAATTTTACCAGGATGTCTGTAAGTGGAATGCAGGCAAGTCCACAGCAGATTTGTTGAGATGCCTATGAATGCTTGTCAAATCTAACTTTATATTTTAATAAAAGATTCAGTTAGAAAAGAAGCCATGCCTAAGCAGAGTGCACTGGAGAAACTGTAGGCAAATCTGTACCTTATTCATGTAATTAATTTCAGGATCTGATCCTACAGCTGAGGAGCACTTAATGAATACAGTGAGCAGATGCAGTTTGGCTGTGTCTTCAGCAGGTATGTTTATTTGTTATCAGAAGGCTAACAACATCCCAATAGCCACATGGATGGAATGTGCAGTTATTAAAACCAGAACAGTGGAAGAGACTGTAATAATTTTTGAGTCTGGTCCTGAAATTACCTGCTTAAACAGCAGTATTACTGTTGCAGCTACATGGGAATGTTTTGACTGGTCTCTGGGCCCACTTATGCTGTAGCTCTGGAGATTTTGTCACAAATCTTTGAATATTTTGCCCTGCAGAAATCTCAGCTCCTGGCAGAAGTGATCTGGCAGAATATCATCTTTCCTTTGTTTACTTTTTGAAGCCTCAAATTTTCTTGGTTACACAGCAAAGCTCAGCCATGTAATCTTCTAAAGGCTTAAAAATCAAAACTCAGATAAAATAAAGTCCCTGTTTCCTAGGCCTAAAAATCTCCCAATTTTTAAGCCAAGGTTACTACTCTGAGGATCTCAGCACTGTTTTTTTTTTGAAAACTGGGACTGCAACACCGATTGAAGGGCTCTCAACATCATCAGCAGCACATCTCTCCTGGCTTCCAGTGGCAGCAGATCTGACCTGATGTGATTTATTAATCACAGAGTTTGTAAAAAATACGTTTCATCTGGCAGTGTTGGCAAAGAAGCAAGGAGAGGAGAAGCAGGTGCTATGTTTTAACAGAGAGGACAGTGGCAGTTTACTTCATAATCTAATGTTTTTACTTGATGGTTTTAAATTTCACATAAAGCTATCGCAAAGCCGCTTAGTAAACAAGGGAGGGAGCAGTGGCTCTGAGGGAGGTGGCAGCTGCTATCTCAACTGCAGCTTCTGACAGAGGCTCCTGTGCCCAGATCCACGTTCCTGCAGCTGCAGGGCCCTGTCAGCTTCAGATCCACAGCCTAAGGAAAACCACTGTTGTCCTGATGAGCTAATAAAAAGAAAATGTTACAAAATAAAAGCAACATTTACATTCCCCACTCAGCATTTCATTGCAGAAGAAGGTGTCTAGGAGGGCCGGAGGTGTCTGAGCTTTGGTGATCCCATGCATCCATCCCAGGTTTCTCTCCAGGCTATGCTCTTGGGTGCCACCCCAAGAGCAGCTGGAGGGGCCTGACACCTTTTCATTACAAATTCTGCGCCCTAGCACTTGGCAGCCTACAGTAGCTGCTGACCCACCATGGCCCTTGGGAGCTGTGACCCCTCAGAAAAATGGGTTTTGCAGGAGGGGACCCAGTTTATCAACAAGTGCAACACCCAAATAAACATTGTCACAGAAGAATTGCAGGGGGACAGGGACCCTCCCATGCTCCTTCTGTATGGTGTCAGCCCTTTCTGTGTCTTCCCTCCTGATCCCAAAAGGAATATAAAACTTCTGTCGTGATCACGAGGATTTCTGCCTCCTGGGCCAATTATTGCTTCTTTTTAGTCAGGGTTTAAGACAACAGAGTGGCTCCAAGGTGCACTGTGCCTGTGAGAGGAGGGCACCCCGGTCCCCTCCATGGGAAGGGCACAGGAGGCAGGACCAGCAAAAGCGGCACAAGATTGAGTCCTTCTGACTTTCTTCCAAAAAAAATACTTGCAGAGAAACCTGGAATTATATATAAGTAAAGTTGCCTTTTGATATTACCACGTAATTTCCACTTCTGGCAAAGAGATTTTTGCCCAGGCTAATTTGGAGACATTTCCCTTCACCACATTGGCACTGCCGTGTCATTTTTGATAGAAGCCTCATTCATTGGGAGAGCCAAGGCAACCCGTTCCCCTCTCGCTTCTGCAAACAGGGCTGTTTGTTGAGTCTCTTGAAAGGCTGTGCGAACAGATAAACATGCTACACATGAAGTACGTTAGGTGGAGGTGAAATACAGATGATTATATTTAAGGGCTTACAATAGTCGTTAAGAGCTTCTAACCACAGGCCCTGGCAGGGCTGCTCCTCGGCTTGCAGTGCATGTCTTGGCTACATCCTCAACTGACTTTCTGTCTGTACCCCTTGAAACAGGGCCAATCTTGTCAGTCTGGTGGCAGTGGGAAATAAAAGAAAAAAAAAAGAAAAAGGAAAATAAAAAGGAAAAAAAAGTCAACTCTGTTAATAGGATTATAAGATTTGGGGAATATAATGTTGCTGCAGATCATTTATTTTGAAAGCTGATTTCATTTTAGTGAAAACAAGCTCAGCCCTGCACACTGGGGGTTTGCAGCCATGATGCCAAACACAATCATTGCTGGTTTGAAAGATGTGATTGCTTTTTAATGTGGAAATTTCACAAGGTTACAAAAGAGGAAAAAATTAAACTCCTTTCTTATAACAAAGTCACCCTGGGATATGAGCTACAATGCCCTGACAATGTCCAGATACTCTGACTGCATTGCACATCAGAAAGGTGGATGAGTGTGATTTACACCATTTCGCAATTGGGATTTTTTCACACATCTGAAAAAGCTGAAAAGTTTTGAGCAAAAATAAAAACAGTGCTTTGTAAAATGCATTTGGAATTGCACAAACACTAGCCAAGGGTCAAGGAAGTAGAAGGGGGATGAGAAATGTGTCCAAAGTGATAAATGAGGGGATAATATGGTCTCCCCTTCATTCCTGACAGCTCTGGACCCACAGTGGCAGCCCACTCGACGTACTGAAACCTGAGCTCCTCCTCACGCTGGCAGACAACTTTTATATTTTGTTGGACATCAGAATTAAAAAAAACTATAGCATCCCTGGCCCTTTCAATAGCAACATCCCAAAGGGCTTAAATATATTCTAGAAATAATGGCTAAGCCCCATTTTCCTGGGTGTTAGATGATGTTCTGTCACCATCTCAGAAGAACCATTGTTGTGACAAAAGCCTCACGGCACAGCCCGGACAGTGCTGAACAGGGAAACAGGCACTAGCAGGAATGTCCCAGTCAGAGGAATTCATCAGGAGGGACCAAAGGGAATGAATTTTTCCAATATGCTCTTATAAGAGTGATGAAGAGGGTAACAAAGCTCCACTTTCTGAGGGTGGGGGGGGCAGTACGGACTCATGAGCTCTCTCCTCCTTTGTAGTGAAGATGCTGCTTTTGATCTGCAGCACGGGGAGTGCTCTCCCCAAAGGCAGGGGTGAGGGAGGGGGTAGATCTGGAGGGAGACACAAAGGATGGAGCTGAAGCACTGCCTCCGAGCTGGGGATTGAAATGACATGTGCGCTGCGGAACCTTTTTCTTTTCAAAGCAATTTGCTATCATTATATTGCCCGTGCATTTCCAATACATGTCAGCCTGTTCTCTTTTAACTTGGCGGGAGGGGAAGGTGCTTTCTTTGCAGGGCTCCTTGCAGAAGCTCACCAGACATTGCTATTATTACATCTGCCGGGCACAGCACAGAATGATGCATCTTCATTAAAGGAATGGGGTTAGAGTAGAGCAAATTCATTCAGTCCCTGTTAGAGAATGCTTAGATGGGTTTAGACATTTTCATATACAGAAATATTCCACATTTTAAAAGCAGGACAGTTTTTCCCTGTAACCTCACTTCGGCCTCTATCTGGCGTTATCAAAATTATATAGCTTTGTTTGCCTGGATCCTATCAGTGGTGAAAATCCAGAAAACTGCTAGAACAGCATTTATTAAGGATTTCATAAAGTTGTAAATGACAAGATTCCCATTAACTATTTCAATTAGGATTCCTATTTAACTATTTCAGTCGGGATTCCTATTCTGGTCTGACTCACATGCTTCTCTAAATATTGGGGCACAGTGCATGGTTATATATCTTCATGTGTGAAAGGAGAGGTGGGGGAAGATTTTATACAAAATTTCAAATTACACTTCTTCATCTAGATGCTTTCTCATTCACACGCCAAGGGATGGAGCTGGAAATCATTCCATATGGCACTGTGCCTGGGTTGATGCACTCAACTGAGGTTTAACATCCATAGGCAACACACAAAATTAATTTAGTCTCTGTTTCTGCATTTTCAGTGACTAGTACAAGGAAAACTACGCAGAGCAGAACAACGTCATTTTGCTTCCCTCATCTATTTTATCCTTGTGTTGGGTCAACCCCAAACTGCCTGAGTGTGAGGCAAGCCCTTCTACCAAACTTTTTTTTCTTCTGTTCTTGCATGGGAGGTTGGTAGCTGGGAAGGGCCTTTTTGGTGGGAGAGCAGCCAAACCCAGCCATCTCTGCCTGTTTCGCTTTGGAGTCAGGGTTCCTATGGCTACAGAGAGGCTCTGCAAATTCTTGGTTTCTTGTGCAGAATTTTGAAGATCACATCAGTCAGTTCCTCCAAAGACATAGAGGAGAGCAGAAGTTCTGTCCACATAGACCCACATCCAGCAACCATCAGTTGATAATGCAAATACCTGAAATCATCCTACAACCAATGGTAAAGGAATTTCAGGAAGAAGCATCAGCAATACCTTGCCATTGATTTATGCCTGCCCCTTCCTCTCTTGGAGCCATTGATGGGGCATTTGAAAAGGAAGGTGATGCTGCTGGGTGGTGGAGATGCCTTCAATGCCTCTCTCCATGACAGTGTAAGAAAGTGCTTTCAGAGGACTTGTGCAGCCAGGCCAAGAGGTGGCCTTGGGACACAAGGTGCCCAAAATTTGCCGTGTGGTTCTCCATGGTCTCCTAAAGGAGTGCTGAACTTTGGGGAGGGTCTCTCCTGTTGCCTCTCTCTTTTTGTACAGAAGCCTGAGTAACAAAATCAAAAGCGCAGCTTGAAGCAAACCAACTGCACACAGGTTTCCTCGTGGCATGACAGGCTATCGCAGCCTTAATGGTAGGCTGCTAGACTAGAAGCAGTCTTTCATTGAGTTTGTCTTACTGAGAGGAAAAACTGCTTTGTGTAATAACTTTATGGTAAATGTTGGCAAAAGATTTGCACTGCATACTGAAAGAGAGACATTTCTGACCACAGCTCATGAACCACATTTATTTACTCTGGCATTTGTCCATTATTTGTTCATAGGCTTTCTGTCTCTGCTAAATGTGTTCCAATTTTGGGAGCTAAATCATTGCCAGTAGTTTCCAGGACATTCCGCTAGGCTAAGCAAAATTGCCCTAAGCAGTTGTCAGAAACCACTGGAGTAGTACTTTAAATACAGAGAAAAGAAAAGAAAAGAAAAGAAAAGAAAAGAAAAGAAAAGAAAAGAAAAGAAAAGAAAAGAAAAGAAAAGAAAAGAAAAGAAAAGAAAAGAAAAGAAAAGAAAAGAAAAGAAAAGAAAAGAAAAGAAAAGAAAAGAAAAGAAAAGAAAAGAAAAGATACCAAGTGTCCTATCTGTCTGGATCCCAGATCCCGTGTGTTGTAAACAGTTAGGGAACAGAAGCAAAGGGCTTAAAGAACTGCCTGACATTCCTGAACCATTTTCCAGAAGCACCGGGCTTAAAGCACTGCCTGTCTCTCCTGAGCCATTTTCCATCATTTAATGAACCAGTCTGATTTTAAAATGAGGATAGTAATTAAAAATATGCATATGTATTTGTCAGCAGCTCATCAGAGAGAAATCATGCTCAAAATTCCATCTGGAAAACCCTATCTATTTACTTCTTTATAAAAATGAGCTACAAAGTACAGGAGGAAAGCCATTGCTGTAAAAACTGATAATTGCTATCAGATGGCCTGACAAAAATGCATATTTATAGTTTAGACAGGACAATAATAAGAAAATTGCTTTTCTAGGCCAACCTGATGCATCTGCTCACTATCCCATATCTGATAGAGCTCAGAATAACATGATGTATTACCTGTCCTGACAACAGTCCAATGCAGATTGCAAAATAATCCCTGAAACAATGAACGCTGGCTTCAACTACGAGTTCCTGTATTTTTCTCTAATGTTATTTTTCTTGGCATTAATTATTGTGACTGCAGATAGCATCATTGCCCAAAAAGAAGCTCGGTGTTTCTTCAGACTTTTTTGAGTTCCTGTTGTTGAATTCTGGTATCGTCTGCAAAGCCAGAGTCCGTGTGAGCCCTCAGAAAGCAGGAAACTTGCTTGCTAGTGGTCTGGACTTAGCTGCCTTTTATTTTCGTCAAGTGTCCGCTTTTTGCTATGTGTTAAAGGGAACACTGATTATTGTCTCTACTTTTGTCATGTCCCTTTCTTTTTCTCTCCATTTCAAAGAGCAACAAATCCCAGCTTTCCAATTTCTCCACCAATGAGTCAGAGTAATTTCTGAGTTCATTTCCAAATGCACTCTCCTTCTGCAGACAGAACAGCCAGTCCCACCTATGCAATGCTGGAGGAAGTGGTGGTAGTGATTTATGTAAGAGCATTCTGCTGTTCTGCTCCTTATCCATCCCATTAAATCCCATCAGAGGTTTTAACCCACAGCTTCATATCAATAGAGTTATCTCAATGAACTGCCAACTAAGATTCCCCTCTAAATCAGTGCTTGAGAAGTCTTTGAAAAAAGGTGGGGTTTTTTTCCTTTTTGGCTATATAAAGATTTTATCAACACTGAATTTTAGCTTCCATTTGATTACTGTTTATTCAATTTATTAAATTAATGATCCATTTGCAACTACATGAACCTCTTCAAAATACTCTTTTCACACAGCAAAAAAAACCAAAACAACTGTGTCCTAATATTTTTCATCACACTTCCCAAGTGTATAGTAAACACAGTAGTAATAGCAATATAGTAATAACAGTATAGTAAGTAATGACATTGATCCTAATAAATGGAGCATCTCAATGGCAAACTTCTTACTTTGGCAAAAGCTGACCATTTAATCTTTGTGTCAGTAATTTTTATTCACTAGCTGTAAAAAGTACTTTGCTTCCTATGTTTCAGATGGTTTTGATTGATAGAAATATTCAGCTTAACCTGCATGATGCTGCGGGTTTTTTCCTTAAATTCATGTGTGTATTTTTTTAGAGGTTAGTGGACGTCTAGAGAAATGGATTTCTGGTTCACCTCTGTCCACCCCTCTGTGGACAATAGCAAAGATTCAGAGAGATTAGGGAGGCAAAATGAGATTTGTCAAAATCTGCACCAAGCTCACATATTCCTGCTCACTTTATCTTGTTACTATTTTATTTTTACTTGCCATTTGATGAATTTAATGGGTGCAGATAAGATTGCCTCTGGCTCAGAAATCCCAAATTATCCCTGTATTTTTAAATACTGGTAGTCTAAGCACAGTCCTAATGCTCTAAATATTATGTCTTCTATCTCCTAGAATTTTTCCTATTCCCACCAGTAATAAGGAAATGCAAATCTACCTGGCAGTGGTAGATTTATACTCTGTGGTAGTCATTTGCTTTTAATTTATTGCCTTGCTTCAGTGACACCTTTGTTTCACATGCTGTACCATTACTACTACTACAAAAGAGGACATGAAGAATAGATAACTTTTGAAAACTTTATGCAATAAAAATCATTCTTAGCTCCCCCTTCAATTCCTGTGAGCCCAAGCAATGCTGGGATTCCCTTGAAGCCTTCAAGTTTGTGATATATTCAAATAAAGCATTCTTATTCTCTTTGAGACATGCAGCTACTTGGGATTGTAAAAAGCTATCTTGACTTCTTAATTTTCCTCTTGCTTGTTCTATGCCAAAAGGCAGCACCATTATCACTCACTCATGCATTAAAGTACATTCTTTAACAAAAAAAAAAAAAATAAAAGGACTGCAGTGGGAAAGCAGCGGCATCTGGAAAAATCAAACAACGTGAATTAATACATTCTTTGTGGGCTAGAGGAAGCAATGGAGTCAAGGAAGGCCTTTGGATGTTATGTTTTACAATAGCTCTGGAGGCCCAAGCCCCACTATAGGCTGTTTTCTTCCTGCCTCTGGACAAGCCGAAATTAACTGGTAATAACACACAATTAAAAGCGCATGTGTGTGTCTGTGAGGGGGTGTGTTCCTTTGCTCTAATTCCACTCCTTCTGTGCATTTTAACTTTCAAACTTAGACAGCGGTGAAGAGGAGACAGACAGGTATACATAGCAGCCACATCAAAATCTTGGTGGGGCAGGGGGAACATTTGACACCTCCTTGTTTCAATGCCCCCTGTCTGTTTTTAATTTCACTAAATCGCTCCCGTCTGGGGATTGTATATTTTCAGTGGCCTCTCCCAGCAATGCAGAGGTGGAGCGTTAGTGTGCCAAACCCCAGCTATGCTCAGGCACAGGGCTGCACATTTACAGGAGGCAAGAAGGGAGTCGGCTCATGGGACCAGCCATTCGCTCGACTTAGGTCTAAAAGTGATGCCAAGAAATTCCACTTGCCCTTTTGCCTTCATAGTCATCTTAGGAGGGAAGAGGTGGATAACTTGAGTAACAAACTGGCCAATAGTCTTCTGACACTGCAGCTTTGAAAGTACCAGGAAAGGTTTGTGTGTGTGAAAAGTCCCGTTAACGAAGGGTTGCTGTACTGCAGTTGCTGCTCCAGATAACAAGGATTATGTTGCTTGGGTAGCAGGTTTGTTTGGTTCTTAAGAGGCAAGCAGGATCTGGTTCTGAGCACCTCCAGAGAAAGGAATGGCTTGTAAGGGCAATTTGAGGAGGATTGCACTGGACAGCAGTAGGCACAGTGGAGACTGGGCTCCAGGTCCATTGCCATGGAGGCAAGTGGAGGCTTTGCTCCTAGTTTTGTTGAGAGAAAAGTTCTGTCCCAACACAGAAAGCTTGTGCAATCTTGGGAGGAGCTGCCTCATAGCACGAAAGTGAGCAACAAGGCAACACAACAACAGGGAAAAAAGAAGAGCTCCTTAGTCAGCAGCTCTAAGGCTGGATATCACTGTCATGGGGTACATGGGGTACTACCCTACATCCCTCCTCCTGTGAGCATCTCACCAGAGCAATCCCCTCACAGGCACCGAATAATGCACTGCCACTGCAAATGCTCATGCCTGGGCAGAAGCCCTTCATGTATGAATATGTCAGAATGTAAAGCAAAGACATTCCCTCTAGTATTAGTCTGCACAACTCACGTGCCTTCTTCTGCTTGTCTACAGAGAGGGGCATGGAACAAGGTTAGTGTGAAGCTCCAGTCAGACTCCAGGCCAGTGTAGCTGCTGGGAGGGTTGCAGAACTCTGCCTCTAGGAGCCAGGGGGCAAAAATAACCCCCAAAAAAGCCAGCCGAGGTACACCATGAATTCCTTTGGCCCACTGTAGGAGCAGGATTTGGCTTCACTACAGTGAGGAAACCAAGGTGGTAATAGGGTGCTTTGAGAAATCCCATTGTGCCATTTCTGGCCCTGAGGATGCAATGAATGAGTTACACAATAAGCTGGAAAGAGCATGAAAAGATATACCTGAGCCAGTTCCAGTAGAGCTTCATTACATTAAAGCACACTTCTTTGAGATCGGAAGGATGCTTTTTCCTCCCCTTCACTCGCTGAGTTGTCTGAGAATTGAGCATTACAGTGGCTTTGACTGTAACCATTATAATAATTTTCCAGTGCTAATGTTGTGGTTTTAATGAAAGGAAACAGCAAATGGTGTATCGACTCATATACACAAATCTGCACTTCATTTGCACAAAATAGCTTCTGGATGGCTTTCCTCCATGTTTTTGGTCAAAGCCACTCTTTTTGAGAAATGATCAATGTCTACACTGTTTGCTCTTCCACAGATAAAGCAGATGCTATTCATTACTGCCTTTGCCATGCATATATTGCTACTTTCCCCAAAGCAGCCGCAGTGGGTCATGTGTTTATTTTACTTTAAATCCTTTTGTTCTTAAATAACTCCACTTTTGCTTTCAGGATATGATGAATGATTAATGCTGTAGTAGCAGCATTATTGAATTAGGAAAGTCACTGGCAGCTTCCAAAATCATGGAGACAACCAACAAATAAATACAAGCCACTTCTTTAGAGTTAGATGTAGTGAAGCAGCGTGATGGTGTCAAGATAAGAGGTGAGGCTGGCATGAGTACTTTTAAAGCTGCAGGACACACTTGTTGCTTACATGTAAATCATAGCAGCTCTGATAACAATGCAGGCATTTTGAACCATTTGCATTGGAGTAATGTAACCAAAACAAAGAAAAATGCTAAGGAACACTGTCCTAGGGTGACTGGTGTGGGTACTTGGGGGGAATTCTGTTGTATAAGAAGTTATATGATCATAAAGAAAGGAACTATTCAGGGGTTTATGGTTTGGATTTACTCAAAGAATAGGGATTTGGAGTCGGATGCTGAAAGGTGGGTGTTCAGCACCTAACAGGGATTACAGCCAACCCTGTTAGCCAAACTACAGCACCAGCAACTGCTCACCAGGAAAGCAGAGAGATTATAGATTTCTGGACTAACCCTCTGCAATCACCACTGGAATAAGGAAGCAGATTTAGCCTACTGTTTGTGGTGATCCAAGACCGTGTAGTATGGTAATATTCCAGTTAAATGGGAGTTTGTGTGAAACAGGAGAGCAGGATTAAATTCATTTTCTTACATTCATACACAGATGGTTCTCTGCTGGCTTCCTGACAAGGCCTGTCAGGTTTTGATGTGACCCTGTGTCTCATGTATTTCATCACAGCACCACGGTGGACAAAACAGCCAGTGTGATCAGGCAACTGCTTGCACCACTGAGCCTTAAGAACTCCTTTATGCAGAAGTGAAGGACTGAAGAGACTATGGAATGGTGTGAAATAAGCCCTAGCATCTCCAAATGCCTCAGTTTGCAATCTGAAAGGAAGAACCTCTGTGGGTATGGCACTGTGTGGGGTTTGACAGCAGTAATTATCATGGCTTTCCTCCCCTGGGGCTGTCCCTGAGCACACTGCAGGCCAACCTAATTCTTCTCCCTGCACCTCTGTTTAGGATTTCTATAGATATCAAGAGACTCATGCTAGTTACTTCTGTGTACTCCTGAAAATAAAGGGCCTCTTTATTGAGTGCTATATACTTTCCTGGTCTTAAAATCTTTTTTATTTTTCATTGAACTGTTCCTTATTAGAGCTAGGTAGGAAAAATGGTTTCCCTGCAGATTGAAAGATCTCACAATTTCAAGATGGTCTCGCTGCTGTTCTACTTCAGGATGCTACTAAGTCCTTTCAAATAGGGCCTGCTCTGAGCAGTCAATAGCCAGAGATTAAGACTCTCGGTGGAGCCATTGAAGAACTGGGTAAAAAAAAATTCTATAAAGAAAGAACCAAATAAAATCTGTGGTAGCCCAAGATGAGCTCAGTGTGCTGGAAGAGGGCGGGATGCTTTTGCGCATTTCCCTGGCTGAAGCAGTTTCACTCTACACAAGTGATGACATGTCAGCCTGGGAAGAGACCTGGACTTCCATCTGCTACTCTCAGCATGGTAATGTAATTCCTGGATTGCCAACTAAGGATTTTTCACTCTCTTGCCTAATGAAAGCCTTGGCATCTATGCAAATTGGAGCATCTCCAAGAGGAGAAGCTCTCATTTTGAAGCAGACTGTAGCCCAGAACCCACCCAGACTGTGGGGTGCTGACTTCCATGTCCCTGGGTCATTTTAAAGAGATTATAGTCCTACATGTGGTCTGCTGTTTTGAATCTGCATATCCAATCCAGAGAGTTCTGGCTGCCCTGAGACAGCAAATGAAAGTCTTTCACTTGGACCAGAAACTCATTGAACCTATAACCATCTTCCCTTTGAAAGTTCTGAGTTTGACAAATCAGTGTTTTCTGATTTGAGGGTTTTATTTCAAAGACCTTCCAGCCATCTGTGTTCCCTGTCACCTTTAACAGCAGATCTTCAGCAGGTTCCTCTACGTGTGAGTCTTTGTTTTTCTAAGAAATTTTTGTTATGCTGATTCAAGGAAAATAATTTCTAGACTATTTCATTAGCCTTTCCATAAGCTCTGCCTTTGTTTTCACCATTTTTGGTCAACTTGTATTTATGCTCACCCAGGTGCAACCCTAGAGAGTTCTCTCTCTTCATCCCTCACCACTGGCAGGAAACAAATTGCTAAAATCTTTGACAGGAGCTATAGATATCTTACACCTCACCAGCTGAGCAGTTGTACCTGAGGTATTAAGGGAGAAACTGGAGGCCCCTTCCCATGTGATTAACTGTATGCAGAGAGTAAGGTCTATCATGAGCAGGTGAACAATGGCCCTGCCCCTTTGAAAGCCTATAAGAAAATCAATCAAAATTTTATCCTACAACAAACCCATCCACCTTTCCTTTATTTCCTCCCCTCACGTGGCAAAACTGGCATTTAAGTCTCCACTCTTCTTGTGCTTGTGGCAAAAAGAGAGAGGTCAGGAGCCCTGCTAGAGCTGGCAGAGCTCAGCCCCATTCACACCCTTCCTGCCCAGCCTCACTGCTGTTTTGATGCTCCAGCTAAAGAAAATCTCTGCAGGTTTTTTTTTGTCCTCAGAATGCAGCTTCCCACTGCTAGCCTTGGGAGACACAGAACATCCTGGCTGGGCAAGAGCTCTTTATGGATATTTCTAGTGCTCAGAGGGAGAATGGAGAAAAAAAACAAACTACAGCAAGTTTATGGTAATTGCTTTAATGAGGCAAAGCCCTTTAGAATGCAAACACTCTCAACAATACACAAAGAAACAATAAAAAAAAGTGTTTTATACAGGCTGTTTTATAAGAAGGTAATAAAAGCAATTGTATGGCATACTCAGTTGCATAAACAGGCTCACCATGGAAGGTGTTTGTGTGAGAGCATGACTATGAATACTTAATTGCATTCTTATTCTTATTTTCAGTACAAAATACTGCAATCAAAACCTAATCTGTGGCTTGATTTTTAAATAAAAATCTTATATTCCAGTTTCCATTGTTGTAAATATAATAAAGCATGGTCCTTCTGTTAAATGGTATATTATTTCTTACTCTTTGTAAAGAGGTATAACAGTGATTACTGTCTACATCCCTGGCAATATCAAAATGTTTTTCAAATGCAGGATCATTATTTCCCTTCATATGAAAGGCAGAAGACCAAAATGTTCAAAAGGTCTTCATTAATGATGTAACTGGAAGTCATGGAAACCTTTGGTGAGATCCTTCTATGGCTGCTAATCCTGTTTGAACCAAGCCCCAAAAGCAATGCAGATTTCAGATCTATTTTCATTCACACGTCTTCTGATAAACACAGTGAGTACAAAAGAGGAGTATAAGGAAATATGAATTTGGGGACCTTGATAAGTTGCAAAGTACAAAACTGAAAAATTGTCACCCAATTTCCCTTACCTCTCAGGAGAGTAAATTGCTCAGACAAAAGGCTCATATGAATTGGAATACAATCTGGTGTGTCTGGAATGTTGTATTCTGCATCTGGTGATTTCTTTTTAAATATGTACTATGACATTTGTGCCTTAGTGACATCTAGACCAGAGTAATTTTCAAGTTCTTAGGCATAAGAATTCATTTTTATTTCCTCTTGAGTTTTTGCTTTAGGAAGAAATACAGAACTGTCAAAGACCTGTTGTGCATATACACTGAGGGATAGGTCTAAAAGAATAAGATTAGGGAATAAGATTGTCTTATACAAGAAAATTAATATCTGGATGAAAAATATATTCATTAATGGTTCGTACTGTAGAGTCTGAGCACATTGCTGAGAAATAACAGAGTAATAATATCAGAAAGGCAAGAGCCACTCAATGAAAATGCACGTCTCTAGGAAAGAAGTGACAATTTCTGGTTTCAAACTGATGGCAAAGAATGTGTTTAAATTTGATATCTTAATTTACATATTTTTTAAAATAATCTTCTCCTATAATACAGAAAGAAGTGGCACTTTTTTTCAGTTCACTAGGCATATAAGAATTTCTGTCCTTGAAATCGTTGGACTCCCTGTTAATGCTACAGAGCATCTGCCAAACTGGAAATGTCATTTTTATTTTTACCTTTCTCCTCATTACAGACATCATAATGCTGTCAGGAACCAAGCAGGTACCATTAAATGTTTCCTGCTCACAATTTCATGATCATATCTTAATATGTTACATCACCGATGCCCAAAAACTGTTCACATGAAGCAAAAAAAAAAAATTGACAAGGCAGAAGTTCTCAATATGTCCTATCCTAGGGAAAGTTATTTTAACAATTTCCATCTCACTACAGTAGAACTACTGCCTAGGAGAACAAAGGGCACTTAACTAAATTGGTGAATACTTTAAACCACCTATGAATTGCACAAAGAATGTAGACTTTTCTATAACAAACTCTGATCAACTTGCATGCCTTATGGCAAAACCAGCCTTTCCATGCATGTATTGGCAGGGTCTCCAAGGGGCCAAGAACTCCCAAACACCGGCTGTTGACCTTTCAGCAATGTATCTTACCCTCTTGGTAGACGTCAAAATCAAATTGTTTGCTGGCATCTATCAGTCTTCGACTATTAAAGGCAAACAGCTTAATGATGGTCCTCAAGACCAAACCTTTGCTCTGAAAGTAAATGAGTATCTAGGTTTGGATTACATATTACATGGAAATATCTAGCACACTAATCTGAAATTTTTGGAAGGAATACAGATCATGCTTTCCTTTTAACATCTAATTATCCGGGATCAGAAAGCAAGTCTGCAACCAGAAATCTAAACATACCAAGAGAATCTATAATAAACTAGAGAAGTGGAATTGAAAAGACAAGTTGTTCCGTCTGATGAGGTAGATGGGTGTCTGGAATCATGCTAAATGTTGTCAGCCTTCAAGATCAAGGAGTCTAGCAAGGGCAGACAGAAAGTCACGAGGTAACATCTGCTTACAAGGACATGTGAAGAACATCCAGGTATTAGTCATGAGGAACTTTCTAAAAAGATGTTTGATATTAACCAGCCCCCAAAACTAATCAGAGGCTTGGTGAGACACCACCATACTATTATCTTACTGATCCTAAATGTACTGGCTCTAGGATTTGAAAGCAGACTTTGCCAATGTATGCTTTTTGGAAGAGGGGAGTTGTCAAATTTTCCTCCTCAATCCCTTGACAGAGGTGCCTTGTTACAGAAATCAGGCTACAGTAAAGGTCATCATAGAGAAACCATATACTGCTCTTTTGACACTCTCTTGCTTTGGTTTCCCCTTTTCTAATAGGAAGCCCTCTGCACTGGGACCTCAGATGGGTTCATCCTCCATCAGGATATCCATCTAAGCCACCTAATAATGGTCCATGGTTGCCTTGGAGAGGCCTCCATCTCTCCACCACCCCCACTGTGATGGCTCCCAGTGGCACCTCCCCCTGCCACAGCAGCCTTCCCACGTGCTGTGGAGACTGAGGACTGAGAGAAATGCCAGTGACTGCCACGTGTGAGCACGCTGAGCAGGGTACTGATGGCAGGCAGCAGCCTGCTATGGTGCTGGATGTTCATAAAGGGCCTCAAAGCAGCCAGAATCAAAACAGAGATGCCAACACACAGAGCTTGGCTTGTTTTGCAGTGCTGGTTACTTGTGTTAGTAGATGAGAGATCACTCTCTGGCTGTGAACCTGCAGTCAAACCAGGTTGCCTGGTTTGGCTCTGTGTGATGTAACACATTAGTGACCATATCTCAGTCACATGTGAGATCTCTCAGCCTTACTGACAGGGTCTGCACACCGATCAAACCCGTAACAAGGGCTTTATAAAGCATTGTGATTCAAGTCTTTGGGAGGCGTAAATGGGTGCAGTAGCTATGGTCAAACGCAATTTCCAATGGCTCTTCCTCTTTACCTCTGTTTTTATCACATTTGCACTGGTAAAGTTGCTTACTGAAGGAAAAAAAAAGCTAGTCTCCTTAGAAGAAATGTTGCCCAAGAGCAGTTTACATCACATGTTATCTGGAAGCTGTTCTGTGAAACATCGTAATAATTGCTTTTCCTGGACTGAGACACTTATTAGTAGCAGCTAAAGTTAACAGATTGGAAGATTGCCTGAAGATGATGGATGGGTTTTCTCAGATAGTAGATTTCTGGTCATTTTCCACGGCAGCTGTAAATTAAAAAATAATATAAAGTTAAGCAGTGTTAGGATAGAAGTCACAAATACTACACAGCTACTGACTTGATCATTAATCATCCTAAATTAATGTTAAAGTGTTACTATGATGAGCCAAACTTTGCCCTGGGGTATATGCAGAAGTTACTCATTGATTGCAAACGGGAAATGGCACATGTATGTGAACACTGAATTCAGCCAACTGTTTGTTTGGTTTGCTGGGGTTTTTTAATTACTGCTTGAGGGCGATGGAGATGTTTCTGTTTTAGGAATCCTCTTTCAGTGACTAACAGTGATCTGGAAGAAAATTATCAAGAGTTATCCTCTGATGTGCAGCCAATACTCCGGGTTATTGCAACAATATCTCTGTGTATTTTTAAAGCTGAAGATCATTAATCCCCTCTAGAATTCAGGAGTCATTGATCTGTTTGATGTTCACTTTTAAGGTTGCTGCAGTCAAAAAATAATTTCTTTTTAGGCAGAATGAAGATTTTCGTCCACAACTGAAATTCCTTCTAAGCTAAACCACAATTTTTTGTAGACTTTGTCCTAAATTACCCCGGCATTTTTGATGAAGTCAAGTGCCTTCTTCAGATGATTAACTAGAGAGGAGGTGCCAGAGACACACACATTGGAAAAAACTCAAACCACAACATTTAAATCTGATGCAAATTAAGAAGTCTTGCACTCAGAGATACCATAATGATTCCTTACCTCTGCAGAATCTGGAGGTCAGAAAACCTGTAATGGCCATAGCAAGGTCATGGAGATACACAGACCTTTGCCTTGTGAGCATCTAACCCCTCTCAGCTCCTTTTGCACTGTTATACTAATTGCTGAGCTGTGTTTATGTTATACATGCTGTTAGTATTAATGGATATGAGCTATAGGACATTGCTTAGTCTCGTATTTAATATCTTTCAGACTTTAGGTACAAATGCTCCACAGTAGTTGCATTGAAAATAATTTAACTTAAATGCCAATACTGTTAGCAGCAGGTTTTCTCAGGGTGATTTGCTTCTGTTTATCCACAGGGTTTGGTAATAAATACATATATTTGAGGGCCCTAGGTACATTAAACATACTGAATAGTCAGAGCCTGTAGAAGCTAATTTCTCTGTCATTGCATTATAGCTAAATTGGTTGTGCACGTCTCATTCAATTATGCAACTTGAAGAATACCAACAACACAGATTCCTGATTTCAGTAGTGCATATGCTTGTTTTAGTGCTTACAATGGATCAGCTTTTAGCATGAGACACTAAAATCATCGTGCTTTGAATTTCGGAGTCACAATTGCAAATGTAATACCGTCTTTGTGTGTGTGTCATTAATGGCTTTTCTCTTTCTGCTTTCTGGATATATACTTTAATATTCAGCACAAATCAAAGTGAAGAGTGGAAGTTAACTCACAATGGATATTTGCAGTTTACACCATCAAATTCTTTACTGATATCGGCTTAGTTAAGTAGTTATTGAACCAGTAAAAAATGTGCTCAACAGCCAAATAAAGTGTTTGCTGCTAAATCCTGATGTAGAGAAAGTGCTAGGTCAAGTCTGTCAGGTCTCTTCAATGGGACTCCTTCAGTGGTAGTTATTCTACATGGAAGGCACTCTGCTAGTACAGTAGTACAGAAGGAACAAGGAGAAAGGAAGGGTTAAATTCATATGCACAGGAATTAACATACTATTATAATTCTAGTATTTTATAATAGCAAGGAAACACATATCAAATGGATGAAAAACTGTCTGACAGATCTCCATAAAAGAAGCATCAGCTGGAATTCGCAGTTGAATGGATGTTTCCAATGTTCCTTTGAGTTCTGTACAAGGCTTCATGTTCTTTAATAACTTCACCAATGGCCTTGCAAATATATCCCTAAATACCATCCCTTAATTACATGAGTTTGGCAGGATGGTATACAATGATGAAAACTGGGCAGTCAACAGAAACCAGGAATGGTAAAGGAAAGAAGCACAAAGTTATTCAAAGAAGAATTCCTTATGGTAAACAAAAATCAAAGTATAAAATAAAGAATTCCATGTTGATTTTATCAGGAGGAAGATAGGAAGATGTTAGTTGTTCACAGGAGACATTCACAGCAGGGAAATACCAAGTTAAGAAGGACTCTTCCATTCAGCAGGAGTACTAAGGGCTGAAAACTTAAGCCAGAGAGACTAAAAGCAAGGTGCCTTTCTAAGAATAAAGATGATTATGAGCTGGAAAAAAAATCACCAGATAAATTTTATGTGCTCTTAAGGCCAAGAGGAATATATGCTTTAGCCGAAACTAGATTTTTTTAATGTAGCATAAAAAGAGATGGTGGAGGGAGTGTAAAAATATATAAGCAAATTGATCATATTTTATGAGTATAAATAGATGCAAATTTACCAGACCCAACATTTTCTCATCTGCCTGCGGTATGTCTCATTAAGAAAATTGCTTAATAAGAACTGTCTTCTAAAGAGATGGATTATAATTGTTTAATCTTAAGAGATATTAGGAGAGAAAAAGTGTATCAAACATTTTAGTACATTTTAGAAAGTTTAGTAGACTGTAAAATACAACTTGTCTTGCAACATTGCAAGTTGCTGGAGTGAGCAGCCCTTATTTTTTAGCTACAAACCTGAGGTAAAATACAGCGAAGAAATGGAATTCATCTCAGTTTCACAGATCTTAATAGATTAATCAGGAAAATACTGCCACCATATATGATTTGAAATACATGTGTGCCCCAGTGCTATTTTTAAAATCATTAGGATCATAATATATCTTCAGATACTTTGTGCTTCTATCAAATAGCAATTAATAGCTGTTAGCATCCTCCCTTCTTCCATTTTAACAAGTTACGTCTTCAAGAAATTTGCTAGGCCAGTGACATTAGTGAAAACAGAGAGTAAATCCATTCAAAACAATGTGAGTAAAAGCAGAATCTGTCTGTTTGCTTTTGCATGGTTAGAACAAAAAGCTCCATGGCTGCTTTTACAGATAAAGAGCATTCTATAATGAGCTCTGAAAATTTTGGGAAAGTCGGATTACAATGTTGGTTTAACATCAGACAGTCTATTGTTTAGATGTAGGATCACTGTGATGTCCAGTCTCTGAAAACTTTAGTTTTCCTTTTGATACTGAAAAGACCACTGAAATAATCCACAAAGAGCTCAGGCCTCAGGAAAGAAGTCTGAAAGACAAACACTGTTAAAGATCGGTAAGACACGATTATGTGGCTGACAATTACATGTGATAACAATTAAAATTATCTGATTCCAACCACATGGCATCTTAATACAGCAGATCTCCAAGTAAATAACATGTCACATAATAGGTTTTGATTGACGCTGTCAGCAGCCTTTTGAATGTTACAGATACCTTCCCATCAATTCCTTAGAAATCAGTGGAGACTGATGACCTCAACCTAACCCAAAATTATTTGCATGTACCTAAATACCTTAGTTCTAACTGCTTGGTAACCTAAAATTCTTCTTTTACTAGATAATTACATGCTTGTACACGGTGTCCATGTCCTTACTTCCAGCTGTAAACAATGTCGCTAATACATGCATTTGTGGTTTTAATGAAAACCCTAGATGTTTTCCGAGAGGTCCTTCAGTTACCTGCCAGGACAGATCTGGGAACATATGTCAGACTGCAAGCCAGCTGAAGAACTCCAAACAATTTCTGAAGTCCACGGTTTGGTTGGCAAAAGGGACCTAACCAGGGAGAATATGGAGCTGCCAAGGAGCTGCCACTGAGCAGCATGAGGTTACTCTGCTGCCAACTTTAATTTGCATTAAAAAAAATAGGGATGAGTTAATGACTGCTAAACCAACAAATCATCCTCCTATTGGAGGAGCCCCAGAGGACATCCTGTCTCCAGCGGTGATGTACACAGTAAGAAAACACATTGTCACTTTGCCTAGAATGGGCATACAAAAAGCAGAGGGGATCAGAGCAGGAATTTGGAGTATTTTCATGGTGCCAAATCTCCACACACGTTCTTGGCTTAGCCTCATGCTCCCTATTTTCCTCTAGACCAGCCCAACAGCTACTCTTCAGATATGTGATGCCAGTTTTATTGTTTCCTTCTGTATACTGCTAAGTGGGAAGTGAAGCAAAATGTCTTAGAAATGAATTGAGGAATAATACCATACATTTGTTAGAAGGGCAGTTCTTGCTACCATTGTTGTTTTTAAAAAACAACTTTTTCTACTTTGGCATCTAAATCAGGATTTCAACATCACAGCTGGAAAAGCAGCTGTGTTTTCTAACCAGGGCTGTCACAAACACAGCTCTCCCACTGTAGGATATAGACTCAACAGCTTGTTGAGAATGAAGCTTTAGTTGAGATATTGCAACTGTTTAGAAGGAGTTGCTGAAGGTAAGCAAAAACCTTATGAGTTATTCACATCAGTTTCACTGGTCTGACAAAGCATGTTATGCAGCCACAATGCAAGGTCCTGCCTGTGATATAAATATATTGGGGTTTTAATCAATATGTTGTAATTTTCCCCATTCTTTATACCAGATCACACTAACGAGAAAGAAAAATATAAAGCAACAAAACTCACGAGCAGACACACTTGACATCTCAGTCATAAACGTGTTTCTGTCCTAAGTAACAGTTCTACAGGTAAGACACAGCTTTCTCTAAATGGCCTTCCCAGTAAGCAACAGCCATTTGACTGCACAATGGATGGCATTTTAGTGTAAAGGAAATATGATTGGTTGCCAGTAATTAAAAGAGAAGAATTATCTACATGGTCCATGTTAAATTAGAATCACATATTTCTTCCCTGCAAGGAAAATTACATTTGCTATAGTTGTGCACCAAAACCGTTAGCACCATGGGAGAGCAGGTTCCCAGAACAGCAAAGCACCTGCTCACTGAAGTACACCAAACGTATGAAAATTCGCCATGTTCACACACCTCGAGTCCTTCAACACTAATCAGACAACCACATTCCTTGTCCTGAACTCCAGAGAACGCTCCAAAAAATCAAGCCACGTGATACTTAGACTTTACAGAGAAAAGATCTCAATGTTGTACAAGAATACATCAGACAAAATGACCAAATCATTAAAGAGCCATTGATAGAGTGATGAACAGAGCATATAAACAAGTCAAATTGTACAAAACCAGATGTAGCCATGCATCTGTAAAGATGTAGCCATAGTCATATTCTCTGAAGAACTGAGAGGACAGTATGACAGAGGTAGTTTGTCTGGTACATGTTTTCCACCTCTGATGTCCAAAACTACACTCTCAGAAGCTACTTTACAAGTATAACATTTGTGCAGCTGAAGCATGAGCAGAGATGATTAGCATGGGAGCAGGGCCTCTCATTTTCTTCATGCAGAGCATAATACAAAGGGACTTTGATCTTTAGGGGGATCTCTACCACAGTGCAAACTAATAATGATGTTAACACAACAGTAATAATAGGTACAGATAGCAATGCTGAACCTTAAACATGTATCCATTATAAACACATAAATATTCAGTTGTCTACTGAATGTAAGAGCACAGGTCATAGACTCTTTAGCTTCATTTCTCTCCTCCACATCCAAAAGTAGGCAGAAAAAATAATGAAATATATTTATTAGTTGGTAAACAGTATCTTTGCAAATTGGCATGGCAGAAATTTGGAGAATCAGGCTAGTAATGTGTATCTGAGAATTTATATCATATTAGAAGCAAACAGAGTATTTGGGCTGTAGAAGAAACTCCAGAAATAACCAAAATGGCAGAGACTTTATTTTAAAGCTGTACAGCACAGGTTGTAAAAATCCAAATTCCCTCCAATGTTTTGAAAATGTTAGCATCTACCTACAAATCAGCTGAGGGGCTCAGTTTATTATTCTATTGATTCTATAGATGACTTCCTGGTTTTGTATGAGTTTTTTTATTTGTTTGGGTTTTTTCATGTTTGGGGAGTTTGGTTTGTCTGGCTGGTTTTTGTTTTCTTGTAGATTTTTTGGAATAAAGGATAAATGACCAACCTATAGCCTCCAGGCCAGCTTCCAAAGGCCAGAATAGCTTAACCGACCAACAGCTCCATTTTCCTGTCCTTTCCTTTAGTGAGGCCTTCAGTCAGAGGGAAAAGATGAATTGCAAGCTGATAAATTGACAAAAAAGTGCCCAGAAGCTTGGTCTTAGCATTGCTTTTGCCCAAGGCTCTCTGGCCTCTGCATCGTTACAAACCAGGAATTACATCCATCCTAACTTGGGCCCATCCCCACCACATGATGAGGGGGTGATGTGAAAAGCCCTGACAAAAGTATGAGTGAATCTCAGCCTTGCTACAGGCACTACTTGAACTCCTCATTCATTACCAAAATAAGCATTTTCTGAAGAAAGAACCTGCATTTTAATTTTCTAATGGATATGCCTCTCATTGAGTTAGAGCTTAGAGCATGTATTTCTTCCTTTAAAACGACACAATCTTCCAAACCAAAAGGCTGAGACTGACACATGGAATGTGGGCTACCTATTTATGGAATAAACACAACTATTATTTGTTGCCAGATCTAATGTACCAGAACGGGGCTTTGGATATACATATTAACAGTCTAGTGTTTTCCTGAAGTTGTGTGTCCTGCCTTTCTGTCACAATGTTTCATCCATGACATCCATATTTCAGAGGCATGCAGAGAAAGATCATCCCTGCCTTGGGAAAAAACACGCCAGGAGCAGAAGGGCTAAAAAAGACCCAGAGTAGGACATTCAGAAAGTCATCAAAAGTGACATTTTCTGCAGGCATCATAGCAAGAGAATAGGTAGATTGAATGTGGAGAAGGTAGTGGCCTAGCCCCTGAAAGAATTCAGGGACACTGAATAATACCAGTGGGGCTGCATAGAAGAAGCCAAATATCTCTGCTATTTTCTGCTAAAAGGGAATCAGTTGAACTCCAAAGTGACTGAAAAGTGATGAGCTAGTGCTTCAGAGAGGGGTTGAAAACAGGGAGGTGGGGCTGTTTGCATAGTTTTGTTTGGCATGGTTTCATTGTTCACAAAAATAAGGGTAAAAAACAATATTCCAAAACTCTTTCTGGGCAGTTAATAATTATTTTTCTCCCTTGGATTACAACACACATAAATATCAACAACCCTTTTGGCTATGTTGGCCTGGAGCCCTGCTCAGGCTTTCCACGTGGGTTCCTAAGGAGCTGTCCCACTTGATGCATGTTGAAAGCCTCTCCCCTTAGAAACGCATTTGGGCTGGTGCCTTGAAGGGACATTTGAAACCTGCCTATGCTGCTTTGCTTTTTTTTTCCTGTTCTTGTTGTCAGGCTCATCATGCTGAGTCATATCTGCATCTAGATCATAATGATTATCCTGAAATGTCAGCAGCTGCTCTTTTCACCCCCATATGGTGCCAGATTTAGGATGAGGTTTCCCTAATGCATAAACAATGACTATAATTGTGGTTTTTGACAACCAAGGTATCGCAAAGATGTTATTCTGTTGTAAAAAACCTGCATTTCCTCAGTGGTAATGAAGGGGTGGGTCATAATGACCCATATGTTTCTTTGTATTTCTCTCCAAAGAAAGCCTATGACATAAGTGAATCCCTGTCAGCATGGCTTTCGGCCATCAGATGTTGTTTGACAAGGGAAACATCTAAAAGCTTTAACAGCTAATAGCTTCCTAACTGTAAGAGCATTATTTTCCTAATTCCAGAGATGGTTGTTTGATAGACAAAAAAACTGGCTTTAACCTCTATTCTCTTAATTTAGATGTAATTTCCTTGCAGTCTGCAGATAGTCTTATCCCTCAGTGTTGCTTAAAGATACAAGCTCTCTTTAAAAGCCAGCTAAAAAAAAAAAAGCTGAGGTATCAGAGAAATAAAAAAGAGAACAAACAAACAAAAACCCTAGCAGGACTTGACAAAAGAAATGAAGAAAACAACGTTCTATCTCTTCTTTCATTTATGGATGTACATCAAAAGTATTTCCACTATCTATTATCTGTGGAGATAGAAGATAGTAGAACTGTCAGTGAGAGGGGAATGTAGTCCCAGCACGTCCATTCTGTATTTTAGTGCCAAATAAAGCAATACAGAGATAAATGAAAGATAAGCAAGGAGAAAATCCTGTAAGGGCAAAGACAGGGTGAACATGATGCACTATTGTTCCAGACTGGAAGAGGCATTGAAGGTGATGGAAGCAACCCTTCATCTGAGATAACAGATCCAAGTACTTCTTTGATGAGGTAATACAGGTTTCTGAGACAAGGCAAAAGTACACCCTAAATCTTGAATAATGTGGGCAGATGGTACTGATGGTTATTGCTTTGGGTAAGGGTGTATTTGTATACATGTACAAGAAAAACAAGGTCGCTGAAACAGAAAGAGAAATAAGCTCAAAACACAGCAGCTAAAGGGAAACTATCTGGGCATAAAGCCTAAAGGGAGAACTTACTGGGGGCACTGAACACAGAAAATGTGATGCTGTAAGCAAAGATACTGTCTTTGGTGGTTTGATTGCATCTGCAGGCTGAGAAATGGAAGTTGGCGTGTTCTTTGTAAATAGGTGGAATTGAAGCCAAGAAAGGGCCTGACTCCATCAACAGTTTAGCTTCCTAAACAGAACAAGCTCTGATGTGTGACCATCTGTGTCAAAGGATGAAATATTATAGATAACAAAGCAGACTAAAGGAAATACTACAGACAAACCTATAGTGTCCTGAGAAAGCTAAGGATGCTATAATGAATTTAATCTTCTTGTAATGAATCAAAAGTCATATGTACAGAAATTACTGCAAATACAAAATGCTTTAACAGATATAAACACTGGCACTCAATTTTTTACTAAAAGAAGCTGCCCCAAAGCTTAAACAAGCCCTCAAAAACTAGGCTGAGAAGATGCTATTGCTCTGCATAGCATGAGAGGTTCAAGTTCAGAGAGACAAAAGTGGGAAGCCAGATCCAGGGCAGTGTTGCTCTGTGAGAACAAAGTCCCTCCAGGCTCACTATATAGGTGCTTCCGCCTCATATTTAAAGCTGGCTTAGACAGCCAAGCCCTAATTAGGTGCTTAAGGTCCCATCCACTCCTTCCCCTGAAAGAATCAATGTGACCAGATGTTATGTACCAAATGGTACATAAACAGCACAGAGGGGTCTACCATTCTGCTGTTTTCAACCCTGCCTGCACCAGCCTTCCTGCTGAAGCCATCGAAGTAGATGAAAATCAGTTGGAGAGATGAACACAGAAATTACCTCTGCAGTAACCTGACGTGTGCCTGCTCTGTCCTTCCGTGGCACCAAGCAGTTCACATCATCCTCCTAAAGAGCAGTTAATTTGGATCTCTAGCACTAAAACCATACTGCACTTCCACAGCTGTAACTGAGAAATAAAACTGGTCTGATAGGAAGCTATTCTGATCCTTCACAAACTAGGCACAGAACAAAATTTTTAGGACAGCAAACATCCAGTCACAGTAGAAATTTTTACACATCTTTACTTTTCCGCTGGGCATTGTTTCACCCACTTGGATGATCCCCATCTTCTTAGATTTAGCTAAGAATTTGGCATCTAGGATAAAGCAGTTGTTTATGCCTTCTTTTTAGTTATGGAGGTAGATGTTAACTTTCAGAAACATATCACCATACCCTAACAGAGAATTTAAAGTTAGATATCTCTGAAAAATAGTACAGGATGTCTGTTTCCATTGACTGAAGTGGGAACCTAGACAGCTAGTCAGTCTGGACACACTACTTTGGGACAGTAGCAGACAAGGCCTACACAAGCTTTTGTGTATTGGGCCATGATACACTTCAAAATCTTTCTCAAGGGCATCTGTGGTTACTTGTGTAACTTTTTTTGATCGTGCCCAAAAAGACACTGTCAAATGGAGCAAGCTCATAAGAACAGGAGGCCCAACAAGAGCTCTCAGAGAAGAGAGCTATTAGACAGGCTGTTCAGGTGGGTATGAGGAACAAACCTCACATGTCTTCTTTGCAGGAAGGAACACTACTTGTCATTCAATATTCCTCTCTCAAAAAGTTGTGTGCAGTGGGAAGAAACAAGAGCACTTGTGTTGTCTCAAAAAGGTGTGGTTTTTCAGGTTAGACTTCAGAGCCACAGTTGTCTGAACGAGGACTAGTAAGAGATGAGAGCGTTTTGATCTGTCTGCCACTCTGTAAGGGATAATAGGGAGTTGTTTTATTATTCCTTCAGTGTCATGTACAAGGATGATTTGTAATGAGGCAGAATCTAGGATAAATAGCTCTTGCTATAATACTTTGCCTTCAGTTATCTCAAGAGCTAATCTGCAGTGGGTATGCTTGCTGTAAATCAGAGGCTATGTCTTTGCATTTGGAAGTCACTATTATTATGTTAAAGGGTGTATCCTTTCATAGTTCAAGTATGGCATTTGGAAAGGAGTAATTTCACCTCAGAGTGGAAGCTTCCCTGGGGCACAGATCTTCAACAGTGAAATTTTGTGTGTGTACTTTGACAAACGCATGCCTAGTGGGCATGTGCCAAATTATGCCTTTGAAGCCATGGAAGCCTTGCTGTGGGAACCTAGAACTTTGAAGAATTTCTCAAGGGAGAGGAAGCAAAGCCAGCTGGACTCATTTTCTATAGACAGAAATTTAATTGCTAGCTAGCAGCTACTACATTAGAAGAGAAATCATCTCAAGGACCTGGAACATGTTGGTGTGAACCCTTGTTAGAGGAGCTGGGAGACAGTTTGACTGTGACCCATCCAGATCCCTCTCTTTGCACGTTCTTTTAAACTTTAATATTTACTGTCATAGTAAAATGTGATCATAATTGTAAGTACCAAGACATCATTGTCATTACTCAGCACCTAAGAACAAACTGTAAGCACTCTGCTTTTGAGTGCAAACCAGCTAAACAAAGAACCATTTCTTTGGAACTAGTACATATCAATTCAGCAGACTTAGAGACATGAAATTCACTTGATACAATAAAATTTATGCACAGCCTTTTCCGCAAGAAGTGGCTTATTTTCACAACCCAGTGACTTCATCTTTCTTATTCTTTGAGACATAACCTTGCAGGTCCTGAGAAGCAGGTTCCTCTTTGTGGTAGCAGATACCTGCCCTGCTCTGTGAGCTCTTTTTGGACTTCATCCTTCTTCAGTGCTCCCAAGTAGGTCCTATGTCATCCTTGACTCATACAAATGCACATTATTTTGCCTGACCAACAGAAGAAAAAACTGCTGTAAAATAGTGCCCCAAGAACGGGACATGTATGTGTGTGTGTGTGTGTGTGTGTGTGTGTGTGTGTGTGGTGTAAAACACTAATTCATGTGTTACTGTATTATTAAGATAATGTTTCTCTACCAAAATAATTACTTTATAAATAAAGCACTTCAGATAATAATTAAAAATCTTACTGAGGGAAATTACCTAGTGAAAGGAGGCTCAGGATATACCTTTATCACTACTCTGAGGTTAGTGCTAATTGGCAGACAACAGAGCTGATGAATTCAGAAGTTGATTGTTGCCTTCTACTTTTCTCCATTGACAGGTGAGCATAGCTCTCCCTCTGTTACTCTCGTGATTTATTTGTACTTGTATGCAGACCTCTGATAAGAACAGTCCATCGCTATACTGGACTATGTACCAACATGAAGTGAAAATATTTCCACTACACAATTTACAGTCTGGCCAGAGAAAGAAACTGTATATAAAAGCTCCTCCCTTTTTACATGAGGAACAAATACTCTGATTCATAGAGACATTTAGGTGCTTTGCTGACTCGGATCTAGCAGGTTAGACCCACAACGACATTGAAATACCTTCAAGCACCAGCTGATCTGCTCAGTCCGTGCACACCTTCTTACTCCACAGTAATGCCAAAGTAACCAGACGTGTTTCACTACAGGTTAAATCAGCACTGCCACTGTACGCCCAACATCGTTACCAAAAAAACCTATTTTTCCAGTGATAGGCACTGGGGAACTGGTGAAGATTAAAAACAATCCAGGAAAAAAAGTAAAGCAAAACAAAACAAGAACCTCACAAATTTAAACCAGATTAGTTGCCTTCTCAGGGATACAATCTCATGGCAGCAGACCTGGTTGCACTGATTTAATTTCTTCATATAACTACACTTTGGGTTACATCAGCCCATTTGCTCTGGGTGAAAGTGCACACAAGGACAGTCACTGCTGTTCAACTGAGACACAATAGCTTGTTAAATTATTATAAACTGATCATAAGTCTGAGTCCCAAATGTCTTACCCGAGGTCACCCAGCAGTTTGAGACACACCCAGCAACAGAACATCCTCGGAGTCCAGCCTAGTGTCAAATACAATGGCACTTTTCCTCTCTAATTGCAACCAATTGTCACTGTCTTCTGGTGGGTGTAACCAGGAGAAAATGGACATGGGAATGAACTAGCATGTCCATTGAGCCCTTCTAGTTTCAGCTGAAGCATGTTGGCAAGACTTCATCAGGAGAACTCCATGGTTTCGCCAGGTCTTGTTTCTCCATAGGCAACAAGTGATTAGATATTGTTGAGTAACTCAGAGAAAAGTTCTTGTGATATGTGTAGGTGTTGTGTTGGACAATACATTTCAGGGAGAGTGGGCATCATCTGCAGAAATAAAAAGCATTTTTGACCCTAGAGAAGCTTGTTCAATTCAATGCCTTCCTTTCCTTTGCACCAGAGCAGTGGAGTGTTATGGTTAGTGCTACTCGATGCATAATACAGAAGCACTATATTGATCTGAAGAGCAACTGGCATGGGTGATGTAAAAATGAAATTGTGGGTCAGAGGCATCTAGTGTTGGAGGAACATTGCTTTCCACAAGTCATGTAAACCCTAATTAATAGACAAAGAGCTCTATTCTTCACCTCTGTTTAACTCCTCCCCTCTTGCTTCTCTTCCCTTTAAGTATACTCCTTTTCTCCCTCCAGTTCACAGCAGCATATACAGGCCTTGGTGAAAGCCCACACAAACAAATGGCAACACTCCCATTGACTTCAATGGGCTCCGTAACAAGCAAAGACATAAGAAAATAGATGATTATTTTTTCCTTTCCAAATGACAAGACCCTCCCCGCAGAAAAACAATCCAGGTAGTAATCATAAGTGCTTTATACTGTGCAGTGCAATGGGCATAATTAATCCAACACTCTAAACCACTAGTAGCAGTTGGTCTCTCTAATGCTTGGAAAATTATTTTAAGTAGACTTCATAGCTACAGAATAAGAATTTTTTTAGATTGTAAGTACCTAGAGTCCAATATCAGCAGTTGTTAGCAGCATGTCTGTGCTGACTTTAAAAAGGATAGTCAATTCATACATATAGAAGAATGGGGCCCAAACCAGCATTTGTTGAAGTGTTAAAATCATTTTGATATTCATGAGCTGTTCTCTCAAAGCTGTAAATGCAGGGTCAACCCTGCTGTTGCTCTTTGGCCAATTATCTAGACATATTCTTGATTAATTGCTCACCTGGTTCTTTGGATTCAAGCAGATAAAACTCCATCTATTTTCCCTACTCTACAACCAAACACAAAAAAATAAATCCTCCCCCTCTTTCTCTTGATTCACTGAACTGAGGACTTTACTGGCAAGAGCAAAAGTCACAGGTATATTTTAAAAGTTCTTTTCCCTCATTGCTGCCTGCAAGTTCATCTGCTTAACAAAGGGCTATGATACTGAGGGGGAGGTGGGGGGAACAGAATCCATTGCTAATTTAGTGTCCTAGCATGCTCTGGATATCTGAAATATCTTTGTTCTGAACGGCTGGGCATTTTTTTGGCAACACTTGGACAAAAATGTTCCAACTGTATTGAAGTTTAGGTCATATGCAAATGCTCATATTCAAAATGGTGTACGCAACACCGTCTTTCTAATCCTACCACTAAAATATGATTTGTGGCTGTTCTTCAGATTGTCTGCCTGATTAAACATCCTTGGAAAAAAATGCATGGGATTGTAATAAAGAATCATAAAAACGTTTCTTTTAATCAGTAATTAAGTAGCAATTAAGCATAATTATTACAATTTGTATCTAATTTATAATATCGGCAGAATGAACAGATGTAATTCATCCTGCAGTAGTCAACAGTGCTTGGCTTAAGCAAAGCCAGCTCACACCCCCCTTCACATTTGCAACACAAAAAGGACACTATGGATGGTGAGAAAATGTGTCTTCACCAAGGGGTGGGAATATTCGGCAGTGGGGTAGGAACTGCTCAGTCATCTGAAAGCCTGTGAAAATACCCATACAGACAACATAAGGTTTTCCTACTGTCTTCAGTAGATGATAAAAATCTTCAGGTTTTTAACCTCATAAGGAGCTCTCACTTTCATGTAGCTGGTACGGTAACTGTTCAGTGTGACAACCAACCATTGCAAAACATAACCATAGGTGGGCTTCTTTTTCATATGAAATATTATTAAAATTGGTTAAGTTTTTTTCATGTGGTGCTTGGGGGCAGTTCTTCACTAGCAGCCTACGAAAAATTACACGGTTTACTGAGTAACTCAGAGAGAAAAAAGAAGTTTTCATTACAAACTCTAGGTTAATTTTCCTTAACTCCACAGTTTTTAAATGCTTAAGAAACATGTGCATGATCTTGGACTGTTTGGAAGCAGCCAATCTGACTCCTTTCTGCCATGGATGTTTTCAAATAAATCTACTATGAATTTTTCGTTGTTGTCTGACCTTGCTTAAGGTTCATCTGAGACATACATGACTTGATGGTAAAACATCAGTCTTCACATGTAGCTGATTACCACGGAGCTCTGTTTGGAAAGTTACATGATGGGGTGCCATTAAAAGCACCTTAGAGAGTTTTCTGGATCACAGTCATGGAACAGATATATTTATAGCCCAGAAGATTTACCTTTGGGTAACAGTAGCAAATTCATACAACAGGTCTCTTTCCAAGGTAACCTTCTGAATCTGCTTCAACAGAAATTTTAAAAAAACTGTATATTTGATGGATCTGGAATGTTCTTCAAGCTCAAAAGTCTGAATGTATATGCCCTGTCATTACTCTGATGCCATACCTGAGTTGATCTCCTAAGCATTTCTGCTGCTTGGAGAAGATGATTCCCCAAGGAAGGTGCAAAGAAGCCCAGAAGGAGCTGGAATAAACTAGTAAACTGGTATTGAATCTGACCAGCCTGAATGTAGAACTATTCAGCATTCGAAAATGCAAAAGAACTTGCTGAGAAATTAAAATCTAGTTTGCTCAAGCCAGTGTTATTTTGAAGAACCAGATCAGGTCTGTGGTTTTCTCGGTGACAGAAGTCTCACAAAGTTTGTGGATCTGTAAACTGAAGATTTCATGCATTCCTAAGCCCTTAATTAACAATGTAAGTCTGTTAAAAAGATTCCTATATAGCAAAAACTTTATGGTTTTAAACTGAAGTTAATGGTTTACTGATGGAATGTACCGTTAAGGCCTAGCCATTTGAAAGTGGTAATAAGGAGACAGATGCATATTCAAATGTTTATCTCTTAAATGTTCCAAAACCTAATCTCTCAAATGAGTGTAATCAGAAGAGGGGCATTCTAATTCTCTTTTGAGGAAGAGAAGGCGCCAGAGATCAAGTGATAACTGGACTGTGAGTTAAAGCCATTCTCATGAAACTGTGGCTGTGTTTGAACCCAAATTGGAGAGGGTTTTTTAGGTACTGTGTCTGCTAGAATTCAAAGAGAAGAGAAACTTCTGGTTCAGGGCATAAAACCAAAGTATGGACAACCTTCATTTAAACAAACAAACAAAAAAAGCCAAACAAAAAACAAAACAACACAAAGCCAACTTCATAAAAATGTCGGACTTGCTGGTTTTGCTTTGGTTTACACTAAGATCTTTCTCACACACCTATACCAAAAGAACAATAAGGTTGTGAAGTTAGTCACTCAAAAGGTAGAAAGTGCCAGACATGAGGTTACATATGCAACCCAAATTCAGCTCCTTAGGGGAACTCATGATTAGACATGCTTTAATCACATGGCCACATACATTTTTTCCACAAGACAAAGACAGTGCAAGCCTGATGACTTAGAGGAGCAAAGTGCAGTATTATGCACTGTGTTGGACATTTGTGACAAAAGAGAATTACCAGGTCTGTATGGCAAGTAATGGGCTGAGAGACCCAGCTCTGCCCAGGGTGCAGGAGGTGGGAGGCAGTGAAATGCCCTGCTGCCACGCCAGCATGTCCCTCCCCCATGCCAGTAAGCCCCTGCAGAGACATGTGAAGAGAAATGGAGATAGCAGGCTGAGCCTGCAGCAACATAGCCTACTGCACACCACCAAGAAAATTACTGTGAAAAGGGGCAGGGTGCAGCCAAGGTTGTTCACTAGTCTATGACTCATTTTGTTTTCTGTGACAACCTGGTTCAATCCAGTAGCGTATTACAAGTACACTACTGGCAAAGTTGTGGTGGGTTTTGGTGGTTTGTTTTGGTTTTTTGGTGGGTTTTTTTGGTTGGTTTGTTGTTGTTGTTTTGGGGGTTTGTTGTTGTTTTTTGGTGGTGGTTTTGGTGTGTTTTTTTTCATGGTTCTAGCATTTGCTGGCAGCTCCATGGCTTTTGTCATCTCTTGTCTATGTAATTCTTTGTTCAGCCTTGTGCCTTTGAAACTTTACACCCAGCTCTAGTTATCTTTGCTTTTTTAATACTCAAAAGTGGTCACTAAGCAAGCATGGACTCATGTAGACCTGAAGTTTTCCTAAATAAAACATCTACAAATAATTGTTACAACTAATCACCTGCTGCCTGAAAATGCATTGGCACCCTCTGAACTGCAGTGGGTATTACAGATATTTGGGTTGACACCCACAATCACTTCAATGTGCAGGCATTGACTTCCTTGAGCCCAAGTCAAGTCCCCACATTAAGGATGGCAGGAGGAAGCCCAGACAGAGGCTCTCATCTCCCAGATAATAGCAGGAGACTAGGCCAGGCCGGCTTTAATCTCGTCCCTCGAATTATAATTTATCCCTTTCTACTGACAGTGAGGCACCTGGCAGGGGGAGCAGGGCCCCCGCCGATGGATCTCCCCTGCAAAGCGCTCGTTTCGCTGGCGGGGCAGCCCGGGATCTGCTGGGATGGCCCGTCAGGTTATCAGGGCGGCAGTCGTGCCATTGCTCGCCGCCTGCACCCGCATGACAGAACTCGGGGGGTCTGCGGTAACCGGGCGGGCTGCTGACACCGGAGCAGCTGCAGCCACAGGCGCCGGGCCGGGCCGGGCCGGGCCTGCGGGTGGGGCCGCCGCACTTTCCCAGCGTGGCGGGTTCCGCCGCCTGCCCGGCGCCAGCCCCGCGGGGCCCGGGAAGTCCCCCAAGGTGCACCGCTCCCGGGGGCCCCGTGGCCGCTCCCGCCCGGCCCCAGCAACTCGGCCACCCCCGGTTCCCGGCGAGGGACGCGGGGAAGGGAGGCCGCGGATCCCCCGAGGGCCACCGCACTGCTCGCCGCTCCCTCCTGGAGGTGCCGCACTCGGGGGCCCCGCGGTGCCCTCGCCCCCCGGAACGGGCTTCGGCTGGAGCGGAGTGGGGATGCAGCCCGAGGGGTCCCACCGCCGCCGGCGCTCCCGCGGAGGGCTCGCAGAGCCCTCGCATCGCCCCCGCGGCACGGGGGGCACGGCGCTGCCCAGGCGGCTGGCGGGGCCGCCGCCCCGGGCGGGGGGAAGAGCTGGCACGGCTGATCGCTCGGATCCCCATGTTTAGCCTAATCTAATAGCAGCACTGATTAGAGTTTATTATTATCTGCGCGATGAACTTCTCAGCTGAACGGAGATTTAAAAATCAATAGTAAAGTCACATGCCTGACTGCTTGGACACTTATGGAAAAGCTGTTGGCCAAGGCCAATAAATCAATCCTCCTTTTTCAGTCCTGTTTGTTTCTTTTCTACTTCCAGAATTTTCTTCCTTGCAGAAGGAAACCCACATCTAACAAGATGCCACTTTGAAATATATCATGCTTGAAGCCAGCATGCTAATTATAGATTAATAGGAGGTGAAACTCTGTTGAAGTGACATAGTGAAAAAAAACCCAAGGTGATCAAATACAGTATGTCATCAAACACATTATGCTCGCTTAAAATCCTATGTTTAAGAGAAGGCTATATAATCTTTTCAACCCCATGACTCACTGGCACCGGCTTCTACTCAGAGAAGTGAAGTTAGAATTCACTTAAAGTTACTTTGTGGTAACCGGGCTCTCAGACCTCTGAGAGTTTTTACAGCCCCAGTCAAGGTATGTCCAATATTTCCAGCCTGACACATCAGCAGCCTACAGACGGAACAAGTAAATGAAATGGAAGTGTTTAACAGGCTTCACACGTTTCATTTATTTGGATTTGAACTGAGGAGCTGAGCTGAGCCTTGAATCACCAGCGAAGGAAGAGCATAATTATTTGTCATTATATTCATTCCAATTTATAAATAATGTTTCTGGCTTTATTTTATTCAATGCTTAATTTAAAAATAATTATTAAATATTAGCCCTTGGGCTGCGTGCTGGATTATAGCCAGATGCGTTATTACTTCTCCTTGGGACTCCGGAAATATCTAAATGGACTAGGAGGGAAAATGAAGATTTCCCACACAATTAGCTGTGATGGAAGGACAGTGCTGTAACTTAAGCATACATTTTAATTGTTTTAAAACGACGAAGTATTTCACCAGAATCAACATATAAATGTTGGCAGAAATCATATTTACTGTAAGGTAGTGGTGCATGTCTTTGGTATCCACGCAAAGGCACACACAGCACTGCATTTCTGGGTCTCGCTGTATGTACACACGTGTAAGGAAATCGTGGGTGCCTGCATATCTGCGCACACACGTAAATTTCTCTAATATGTTTATATGTTCAGTGGCTGGAACAGCAGCAAAATAAGTGTTCTCTGATTTGGAGCACTTCCCAGGTGCTGCAAACACTGATGAACTAAAATCCTTATGTAG